>JAUBWS010049067.1:0-18709 GCA_032270445.1 Darlingtonia californica | reverse complement strand
TATTGAATACAGATCCGATAAATAAAGCTGTTGTCAAACTCAATGGTGATCTTGCGACTAAGGAAGTTGATGGGTTTTTGTTTACGTCGGCTGACGGCAAAATGGATAGTAAATTAGTGAGATTGAATGGTGACATATTGAAGATGGTAGATGATACACATTTGCCAGAGATGAACCCTGCCGCACTAAGTCAACCAATTACGTTACCTGCTCTGTCATATGGGTTTTTTGTTGTCAAAAATTCAACTAGCATCTATTGTTAGGTTAATCTAGATTTACATTCGGGAATCGACTTAGCGTAATTTTGCTTTTACTAAGGAAAGAAGAGAAGCTCTACTTTCATCGATTGAATTCTGAAGAAAACCCACACGCCAGAGAGGTCAGAGATTTAGCTGAGAGAAAAAATTGCCATGACATGTATCTTCAAGTCTGCTCCTTCGAACTATTCTCGTGATGTCCGATATTCCCGATTTCCCGATTTTTTTATGGAACGGACTTGTAAATCTAAGGACTAAAGAAACACTTTTTTAATACTTATATCAGTTAAATATCACTGTCTATATTTTTTCGTAGAAAAACAGAATAGTTAACTAGTCTATCCTTAGATTAAAATATATATTTTACGTTTCGGTCCTCGTCTTGGAGATTTAACTTCGTTCAAATGTTTGTGTTTTTACAGCGTTTGCTTTTGTCTACGTTAACAATCTGACCAACTACGAGCACATATACATACTACATAACTTCTGTATTTCCTATTCTTTCAGATAAATGGATCTAGTTACTTTTTAACTCTAAGGTCCAGGACCAAAAGCTTTTACTGTCGACGTAAAATATCCTTTTATCTGGCTCCAATAAATTTTTTATCTAGTACTATAGCAGTACATCTGTATATGTATATACCATGATATACTAGGGCAAACATTTAGCTTTAAACGAAAATAATGATAAATCAATTTTTTCAAAGCATCGCCCTACTCTCTCGTCATTAACGTATTTACAATTGTCATATTATTGTTCTGCCAGAAGTTATTCATCTTTTTTGCGATCCTCCAGTTTTTTAAGGATCACTGCAAACAAGCGGTGGATGTTTTTGCAGCACGGTAGGGAAGTAAATTCCTCATACAGGAAAAGAAGGGTCGCATAACATGATTTTAAACATTATGAAGCTTTTTGTGTTTTCTGTGAGTTTTTTTCTGTCCTATAATTTTATAGGTCGGCCAAGTACAAATTGCATAGTGCATAATGCATAATGCATGAAATTTGAAATACCTCAAAAAATATATATGTTACGAATTTGAAATTTTGTCCAGCACTCTGTCATACCGTTGTAAGTTCAGTCTTGAAAATTTCAGTTCTGATACCTGGTTGGTTGGTATTTTACAGAACAAAACCTAAAATCTGCAATTACTTCGCATCTATTAGCTGTTTTGACTCGAAACTTTGATGTTAGGTAGATATTACTTAGAGAAACTCAAGAAAATAATACTATATATGTTCAAGTGTATTTTGCAGAATTGAAGTATGAAAAACTGGTCTATAAAATTCACGTTAGTCACATGATATTTTTACATCACTTTAGTGAATCAATTAATTCTAATATTTTACTTTTATGTGGTTGGCTTAGTACTAACAAAATTTATCATAACACTACGAAAACATAGTATGTTCTTTACAAAAGCAGACTCAAAACATAATTTCTATTTTTAACTGCATTTTTTAATTTCTGAATAATCAAACGCCTCTAGACTATAATAAATACTTTTAACTTATAATTTTATAAGAATTTTGTTATTATTCTAATGTAGAGTTTGAAAACGCATGTCGGAACCCTTTATATAATCGTTTTGAATTACCGTTCTTGTATTAAAATTCGCGCAGTATCGAAATTCGCGCAGGCCTTAAATGTGCGAATTTAAAACTGAGCCAAAAAAATACGCGCGAATAGCTCTGATCTGAAAAAATTAAAAATTACGCTAGAAAGCCGAAATTCGAGCTTCATTCATCTAGAGAGATGACCGACGAGAATATCGCGAAAAGTTGATGGTGCAGATCAGGCATAACCAAAACGATTAAAGAAAGCTCCACAAGGAAGATCCGTTTGAAAACTAGTTCGTATGATTTTGTAACAACAAAGAATCGAGGAAATTTCTGTTAGTTTATTTAAAACAGTTTGGGACACTTTTGAATACCCCTGTATCTTGTCCCACTACCGCTCTCTCTCTCTCTCTTATCGGAAAAAAGTGACAGAACTTTCCAGACGAAAAAGTTTGTCCACCTCAATTTTTTATTGCTTTAAAATCTTACAGACGCTATGATTTATGTAATTTTTATTTAAAATGGATGTTTTTGAAAAATTGAATCTGCTTCGTTTTTGTCCGACATTTTTTGTCCAATAAGTTAGACTTACTGTGATGTACATGCGCACGAAATTAGATGGGCTAAATTAGGTCCCACTTTTTCAGAAACTTCCCTTTAATCAGGTGAAGTTACATCTTTAAAGTATTGTAAGGTATTTTACAAATTACATAGAATTGATGATTAAGAATTATTTTTTATATCAAGTTTTACCGGCAAATTTTTCGTTGTGTTCTTAGTTTTTGTCAATTTAAAATATAATCAACATTATGGTGAAACCAAAAACGAACAAGCTTTGTTTTATGACGTCATTTCTATTGTTTCTAAGCGAACAAGGGGGAGGGGGTCAAAATTCGAAGACGAACGTACCTTTCTGAATAATCCCTAACAAATACTTTTCGGTTTTGTTTTTTAATTTTATCCATATTGTGTTCAATTTATTGAATTATCTAAAAAAAAATCAATGTTATTGCTTCTCTACTAGTAGCATTCATTTTCATTTGTAGTTTATTGTAATTGCGAAATTAATTTTATCATTAACGTATTTTCATAATTTAAGTACCGATTTCACATAACTGGTATGGCAAATTTTCGAACTTCCCCGGTCAAGAAATGTCCAAAGATTCCCAAAATATTGAAAATAGAGACAACAAATTTTGAATATTGGTTGTTTGAAATATTGATAATGTCCTAATCATAGTATTCTCTACCCCAAGCAAAGCATTCTCATATTTTAAGCTTTTCTCCCTTCAACAGGGACGATCCAATGGCCTAATGTTCCTTTTTTTATTTGATGTTTTCTTTTAACTACAAAGCGACTGTTTTTTCGGGTCTACTTAGGAACAAATAGACTGACCTTGTGCCTAAATCGATTCTTAAGGTCTATTTGCAAATAATAACCTCTGCTTGGTTTATTTGGACGATGGTTGTGTTTTGATACGTATGAAAGTCAATAAGACATCATTGAAAAGATAATCTGATAATGATTTTAGGTTGTTTTTTTGCATACTTTGAGCGTCTATTTTTTAACCAACGAAGATATGAAGAAAACAACAAAAATTAAAGTTTTTGTATACCAAAGTAGTACATATAGAAAAAAGTTATTTTTTTCTCTTTATTTGCCTTCTTCATTTATGTTTCCAATGAAGGCTCTGGTAAAAATTTAAACTTGAAACTTTGTAAGTGTTGTTTATGATGTGTATATTATCTTTAATTGGTAATTCAGTGGTTAATGAGAGAGAAATGTCAAATTGACTGATCGTTTTGTTGACATGCGATCAATTAGTTAGCTCGTTGTAATTGGATTATAAAATACTTGCAGGGTGTCAGTAAGTGTATGTTAACAGTGTTAACAGTTTAATAGAAGTTAACATGCGTCTTTACTGGATATGAACAATAATTTTCATTGTTATTTAGGATTGTAGCTAAAAAGGTGAAGAATACAAAATGAAAAACTTAGATAGAGAGATGACATACATGAGTATGATTGTACGATTGATATGCAGTTTGTTTGGATTTTATTTGCTTCATTTTGTTACAAGAAATGTGTTGTTGTTCATTTTCAAACATCGATTAACGTCGATACAATGTTATGTGGTAAGCACTAAGTAAGCAGATTTATTGTCCATGTGTGTATTTCCAAAAAAAGTTTCACTACAAAATTCTTTTAAAACAGTTTGAATGGTCAAAACAATGTCTTTCGATGTTTCGTTCCTCCAATCAGGCTGCACAATAACATCCTCTATGTTGCCATTGTTAGAATCGTTGTCTTGAATGAATGAATGCAACTCTAGTATTTCTCATGCTGAAAACTTGGCTAACCATAACCCAAATATTCCTACAGCACCGAGGCATAAGACTATTCTTTTCCTGAACTAACCTCGCAATGTCGAGCGTTTATCAAGGATGCATCATGTATTATTGTTTGAGCCTTATTGGGACAAAACATAATTTTTTTTTGCGGAAAACCGGCCGGATGATTGACGAAAAACCAAATATCCATCTTTTTTACTTGAAGAAGCTGAAAAGTAGATTTTTTTTGTAGGTCAAGATCTACTTAATACAAATTGCTAATATATTTATAATTTCCTACAAAGTTTTTTCAACCATCTTCTAGAGTGTTTATAAGGGTACATAGAAAGTCATGTAACGACACGAATACCGAAACTATTGGAAACATCCAGAAAACATCCAGTGTTGGAATAAAACGAACCAAAAAATATTATACAAAAATAATTTGAATAACGCCTGTCACCTATTATAGAATTGGGTCCAAAATCCCTTTTTGAGCTGATATTTTACGCAGTCAATAAATCATGCTGATGAGAGGACTTCAATGGCTAGGATTAGATTTCATAACATTAAACTTTTCCAAATGGTCTCAAAAAGTTAATGGTGCACGTTTTTTTTACTGTAATTTTATACAGCTAAATTAGTGTCTAAGTTAGCTGTCATGAATACATTGGTGAAAAATAGATTTCAAATTGCCACATGTTAGGCTTAAAATGGTCTCAAAAAGTTTATGGTGCACGTTTTTTGACTTCATGGATATATTTTTTGTTTTGTTTCTTTCCGAAAATGACTTGTTTGGTGTCAATAATGGTACTATATGTGGTCTTATAAATAGCAAAAAAAATGTCTTTCTGGCTTTTTGTCACCCGGTTTTTTTCAAACATTGAATATTATTTGTTTTGCCTTGGTATCGATCTGGGATCGAAATAAACCCGGCCTCCCAAAACTAAACTCAATGAATAGTGTATTCATTATGCCGGTCTCTTTTCTTTTTCTAGGTTGATTGCTATGCTGCAGTCACTTGTGGTCGGCAAGTTTATCATACGCAGTTACAAAACACACGATAGACAACTCATTTCTGAAACATATATCAACCTTGCTTCAGCTTACTATGTTTACGATCTATTGGTCATGTATAGAGGGCACGTGCTTCTGAGAGGAGTGAGATCATTGAAAGAGTTTTGGGACAGTGATACAATAGCGATTTCGCATCATATTTTTATGTTTATTGGAATTCCTGTTTATTTGGTGAGTGTCGTCAATTTTTATATTTCCCTTAGAAGGAACATTTCTGGAATTGGCAATTTTTTGAAATACGTTATACATTATATCAGAGTGCAATCAGGGGAAATCAGGGGCAAAAGGGTCTTTGGAAAGTCAGGGAATGTCAGGGAAAGTCAGGGAATTTTAAAGTGGTCAGGAGAATTCAAATTTTTCATGGAAGGTCAGGGGGAAAAGTTGATATCGCCATATTATGGGAGGGACGGCAATCTTCTTTTTTGTTTTCGTGATCAAAATATTATCAGGAGGCTAATGATAAGACAGTATTAAAGATCTTTATTTTCTGAATCACTGTTTCTTAAGTTCTTAGTAAAAAGCATTGATTGGTTTCATATGGTCATACGAATAAAGTGTATAGGTCTCCTAAAAGTCAGGGGTAAAATACTGTATTCACTTCAGAAGTCAGGGGTAAAACTATGTTTGTTCTGAAAAAATCAGGGGGAAAAATATACTTTAAGCACAAAAGTCAGGGGAAAATTTTTTCCAATAAACCCTGCTCAGACGAAAATGTTTTTGTCTAAATATTTCATAACCTATTTTTTGACGAATTTCGGACTTTTCTTTTGGGAGAAAATTCTTCTAACAAGGAAAAGACCCAAAATTAGAATTGCACAAGCCAAGAAATGCTTTTTAGGACCTATCAACCTTCTAAGCTCATCAAAATTTCATAAGTGTTCAACAAAGCCCTCCTCACGGAAGCCATGTCTGACAAATTCTTCCATTATTGACGTAGTAGGGAGGTTAAGCAAACCAAAATCTACGATATAACGGCAGCCGAACTTAGACACTGATCGATTGTGCTGCTGAAAGTTTCTTGCCATGCTAATTTCCAGAACGGCTGCGCAACGTTTTACGTGATAGATTTTGGTTTGCTTGACCTGGCTAATGCAGGACTCGCTATCTCGAACTCTCAATGGACCGGTAAAGAACGTTCGAGATAGTGCAACTTCGAGATAACGAGATTACACCAGGACGAAAATATGCTGGGACCGAGAAAAATTTTTGAGATAGCGAGAGTCAACTGTGTATTCATTTGACATGAATTTCAGTGAAGTTTTTGTTAGTGCCATTGATAACGAGAATTGTAATGGCTGCAATTTTCATGAAATATGTATTTTTTCATTTGAATGCATTCCGGATGTTAAAAGCTTCGGACTGCAAACAGATTCCGTACGTCTATATTTCTGGACATTTTATTTGCCCGAAATGTAGCTCATTTAAATATTTTCAATTGAAAAAATGAACTTATGTTTTAATTTCATATTTATAACATGATCATCTTCATTTTATACAGATATAAATTAAACTTTAAAAAATTAGCTAGGTTACTGAGGTTCGTAATATGGATCACGGATTCTCGTAATATTTCAATATTTTTTCCTGAATAAAACTGAATTAGAGTCCTGGAAAGGTTTAAAGAAATTCCTAGAAAAGTCTTCTTATTTTTATTTTCGAGGAAACTAGCTAATGAATTCCGAGATGTCTCTGTATATGTAGCCCGAGGGTTGAAGCTATTGTCCTTAGATGAAATTTTTACTACTTCTTAGAACTTTTTCAGAGTACAATTTCTTTCATACTTTAAGAATAATAACCTTGAAATGGCGAAAAATTCCATTTTACAAGCAACATATACCCTTTATGTTCTAAAGGTGATGTCAAAATGGCATACCCTCCCAATAAGTACCCAGATACTTATCAATATCCAGGCTTGATATAGATATAAGAATCAAGGCTAAGCTTGTCAATGTAAGAAATGGGGTTGAGACATCTCGATATTTAGAGGAATCTGACTTGCGATGGAAGTGCCACCTGCTTGGACTTGTTGGCATTCAAGCTATAGAAATTACACTGTGTACGAGTTTGATTTTTAGGACACTATATTACATTCTTGACTGAAGTCAAAAATTGATCTCCCTTATTCTTTGATAAATAGGCTTTTTGCTTCTGAAACTATGTTTTTATTTTTAGCTCATTAAACCAAGATACGGGATGTTTCTTGTGGTAAGCTTGTGCATAGCAGAACCTGGAACCCTGTTTTACAAATCACGTGGAATCTTAGATGTGGTAAGTTTGTGTTTGACACTGTTAGTAACTCTTTTTACAAATCTGTTCCAGTAGGCAAATTTAGTAAAAACCCTATGTGGAGGAGTGTTTTTCTTTTTTAACCGGCACTGCGTGCCGCCTTTGATAGATTGCAAGTGCTGACAATATCAATTCACAGTGCTGACACCAGCAGAAAATTGACAAAATAGCCATAGTTTGTCCCTCAAAGGCCGATGTTCTAGCATGGAGTGGTCCAAATTTTAGATGCCCCATTGTCTTATTTACTTTTCATGCTCTATCGACTGGACCAATCAAAAATTTCAAATTTAATTCTTCAAAATTAGACTTTCAAAGGGGGGACCGACCGACCATTCACAGCTTTTCAACCCCAAAAAACGGCCTGGTAACGAGAGACTGGGAGAAAACTTTTTACTAAGACCGACGATTTCATATAGATTCTGAGGATTTCAAAAAGGTATAATTTGTCGGGTCTCGCTCAGTTTACGAGATAATGAGTTTGGCTCCCCGACTATTACTACACATTGCTGACAACAGGTGTCATCAAAAAATTACAAGAATTTTCAAATTCATCAAATAATTGATATTTGTATAGTTCAAACGCATTTTTACCCTACATTGAGGATATTCGAGTAACTCTTACTAATTTTTGACAATTTCATGAAAAATTTAGGCAATTTCAATTATTGGTGGTAAAACTGGTGTTTTTTCGAAAATTGATGACGTCATCATTATTGTGAGGTGAGCGCTCAATCAATATTGACGACGTCGTAAAATCATTTAGAATAGTCGAATCGCGACATCTGCGAAAACTTTCCCAAAAGACTTAGCCGCGAAATTTGCGAATAGTCTCCATAAGCCCGACCACGAAAATTAAATCTCCGCGAAATGTTAAAATTTTGGGGATGGGGGCAACCGCGACACTTTACCCCGTGAAAGTTTATCCCATTAAAATAAACAATATTAAACGAACTGTCTTAACTAATAGATTGGAATGGAATATGGAGTTGTTTATGCGATCAATGAATTGTTATATTTGGTCAGCTTTTTCATATTGCGTGTTTGCCCAATTCCTATTTTGATTCTTCGTTGGTGTTTGGAAGTTCCAGCTTGGATGACTATAAAGTATGACAATTCCTTTAGCAAATTTATGTCTGTGTGTCCGCATTATGATCTTTCGTCGTTTTTTCTGATCTTCTTACTGCAGTGCTATTGGTTTAAATCAATTTTGCGAAAATCGGATGGTGTTAAACAAAAGCCACCAACTGAGTAGACGTTGCTCGCTGGAGTTAAACTTATTTATTGAAAAAAAAAATGTCGGCCAAAATTAAAAACATAAAAATCACACGAATCAAAGTATCTATAACGTATTAACGTAATAAAAAATTTGGGTGAATAAACTAAAAAAATGTTCGTCACCTTCGCAAAGTTTTCGTCACCTCCGCCATTTTTTGTTCGATAACGTATAATTCAAACGATCAAGGGAACAAAAAATCATTCGAATTGTGCATAGTTCGATTTGTAAAGAGTATTTTGGACTAAATGTTTTGGCTGAAGGGACCAAGTGAAACCGTTCGAATTATAGAGAGTTCGAGTTATAGAAAGTCTACTATATTTTGTTTTTAGGCCGGGGTACTATCTTCTGGGATACTAGACTTTCACTACTAGGTTTTTTAGAGAAAAGCAGTATCCATATAAAGTTTCTTCCAAGAACAGTTTTTTTTGGGGAATTTAGGGCATTGCGTTAATTTCGGCGTTCGTCGCAAAGGTTTGTCTCGCCAAATCTTTTTTTTCACCCTGAAAAAATGAACACATTTGCCAAGGAACCGTGTTTTAATTGAGTCACTAATTACATTGCCACGTCTGACCTCACATTAGTTGATAATTCTCGGAGCTTGAATGTCTCAAGGTCCAGAACAATTTTATGTGGTAATTCAAGGGTTAGGTGGAGCCGTGGCCGAGTGGTTAAGGCGCTGGTCGCCTAAACGGGGATTCCGATTTCGAATCCCTTGCGAGGCTTTCGGTAATGAAATAAGCCAATCGCTGGTAATTCTGCATGGTGCTCTAAGGTGTTTCCAGGAAGGCAGGACCGTCATTGATAACAGTTCATGAAGGACTGAAGAGGCTATCCTGGGTAAGTATTGACATCACATCATGTCTCATTTTTCTGCTTTGTGAATATTTTTTAATTTTAGGGATTATTAGCCATTTAAAATTTGTAATCTATTTTTTGCACCCTATTTATATATATGTTAGTATTGATTACACTTATTTACACTTGTTGTTAGATTTAAACGTGTTTTTATTGATTTTAACTGCCATATTTATACATTTTAGAATCCAATTTAATGTTCTAGAAACTTTGGAATTACACTACTATGAACATTTTTTTAGATTTGTATTTTGCCGAGAATTCGCATACAAGTGTTTATTTTGTTTTACAGTAGGAAATTTCACAATCAGAACAAATTTTAAAATACGTTATTATTATTTAAGTTTGACTATTATTTATATCACCCTAATTATTTATCTGACACATTTCTTTTGATTTGAAGTCACGAACACGCATGTATGTTTTGCTTAAGGCTTTCTTTTCCGCCTATTTTTATAGCCAATGTTTTTTTGATCTACCCGAAAGACCATTCTAAGTTTTTTTCACTTTACACACAGGGCGAAAAATCCCGGAACGTTCTATACCATCTTGCTTTTTGATAAATTACCGGCAAATATTTTCCTGTTACAGGAATCAAGGTTTTGTAAAATAACCAAGGTTAAATCTTTCAGTTTTTCGGTACCAATAAAAAGCTACACCTCTCCTCATAGTGAAAAAAATTAAAGATAATGGCCCATTGGTTAATTCGCAAATCTAAATTAAAATCATGAAGGTGAGATTTTTTTAAATGGAAGATATCACAAATCTCAGTCAATAGAGTTTCTTTAAATAGAGGGAGTTAAGTTAACTAAAGTTTTTAGCAGTAAGTTAACAATAAGTCAATAGCACAAGTACTGTGAAGATAGTACCGACTGATAGAACTCTTTGAAAAATGTAAGAAATTACTTAAACCAAAATTACCAGAACTGGATACTTTCAAGAACAGATAAAGTACATAATTTAGATACAAGTAAGAAAATTATCATCAACAACTTGGAAAATATGCCTAGCTGCATAAAAAAAGTTATCGTTGTGCTTCTGACTGCTCTCCATTTAAAGCGATCTCCGCTATTCAAAATCTCACCTTCATTACTTTAATTTAGATTTTCGAAGGAATAAAAATCAGTAATGAACTGTAATTTTTTTAACATTTAAAGAGGAGACGTTTAGCTTTGTAATGGTACCAATACTGAAAGATTTAACCTTTTGGTTATTTTATAAAATAATTTTACTTTTTCGATATATATTTTTTGATACACCCTGTATGTACGTCATAAATATTCTCTGATAATCAGGAAAACGTTCAACAACTCTAAATTGCTATGGTAGTTCAATCTTGCGATGACCTAATAATGTAATTTTCTCAAGGACTGATCATTTTCTCATGAAAATATAAAAAGAAAGAGACTTTTTTAACTTCATTGGAAGCACTCAGAGTGCCTCTGTTACAAGATCAACAAACCTTTTACCTGGCATAAGTCTCTATAGATCAAGGTTCGACGTCAGAATCACAATTTTAGCCGTATAAGGTTTTTCAAATCGGTCGTCGGGTGGTTAAGTGCATTAAATTCAATAGTCCTGAGTTCGATATCTTCAAGAGAATTTCTGTAGTGAACTGTTCATACAGAGTGTCCCAGGAAAAATGCTACACTGTCAATAAACTGACAGCAAGTAAATCAAAATATTTTTAATATTAACCTTGGATATATTCCTAATGTCGCTTGTATTATTAGTTTTGGACAGGTTTTTATTTGTTTATTGTCAGTTTAACGCAATGGGGATAAAATATTAAATATCAAAATGTATAAAAACAAATTTCATATAATGTCAGTTCAATAACCGTGTAGTAAGTTTTTTGTTTTCGGACACACTGTATCATTTCGGAAAGTCAGGGTTGATAACGGTTTATTGCCGAATCAAACAAATTATACGAGATAAAGTAAATGTAAGATAATTTAAAATGATTATAATTTTTCTATGTTTTAGGATTGTAAAAAGGTAAAAAAAAATGAAGAACTTAGATAGAGAGATGACATACATGAGTATGATTGTACGATTGATATGCAGTTTGTTTGGATTTTATTTGCTTCATTTTGTTACAAGAAATGTGTTGTTGTTCATTTTCAAACATCGATTAACGTCGATACAATGTTATGTGGTAAGCACTAAGTAAGCAGATACCTCAATTGTGGGATTCAACAATGAGATCTCTATCCCCCATAATGAATCGCAAAAGTTGCTCTCACAATTAGCCGGTTTTGAACCGTATAAGGAAGATGTTGAAGAAAAATGACAAAAACGAAGAAAAAACAACAATTAATACAATTAGTCTGCCAAACTCCGAACTTTTCCAACGAATCCGCCAAAATAAATCTTGCCAATAGCAGTATTTTGGAATTCGCAAAATTTGCCCAGTAATCATTTATCTTGCTAATTATACGAAAATTCACATACCTTGTCTTCCGTCGGACCGGCGTTTAAAAGACCGTTAAGGTATACAAGAAGACGGTCTTTATTTTATCTAGATTAATTGGTATGTTGCAAGCGCTATTCGTTGGCAACCTTATTGTATGCAGTTTCATTATGGGAGATAGAGATCTCATTGTTGAAACATATATCAACTTTGCTTCAGCATATTACTTATATGATCTATTGGTTATGTATAGAGGGTACGTGTTTTTGAAAGGTGACAGTTCATTGAAAGATATTTTAGACAGTAATACAACAGCAACATTACACCATGTTTTTATGTTCATCGGAATCCCCCTCATTTCGGTAAGTGTCAAAATTTTATACTTTTCGGGAATCCTCTTATTTTTATTGGGGGGGGGGAGTGTCACAAAGTTATGGCTTCCGGGAATCCCCTTATTTTGGTGGGTGTCACAATATTTTGACCACTTCAACAAAATTTCCTGAAATTCCTTCCAAAGTGTAATCTTAAACATTATAACTCCAAGACTGCCTTGGTAGAAATTTTCCAACTCCTCATTCCAGATGGCCTAGACAGTGAAACATGAAAGTATAATGTCTTTTTTTACTAGATAAGTTTTGAAAAAAACGAATCTCTATAAGCTACCTGGGGTTTCTCTTTCTAATAAAATTTTAACTTCTAAATATTTTTATTCATTTATATCGAGGAAAATAAATTATGCACAATTCTTTTTTGCTCACGCAGTGGGCTTTGTTGTTTCTATTTTACGATCAGGATATCCGTATTCCGTCTTTTCCGAGATTTCCGCTTGATAAAAATGACCGCATTTAACCTTTTGAGCAACAACTATCTAAGGATTTTTTTCTCGTTTTTTTAATTATGATTTGTATGTTTTTATTTTTAGTACTATCAAATAGGGTACGGAATGCTTCTTGCTGCATGTTTCTGCCTGGCTGAACCAGGAACCCTGTTTTACAAATCGCGTGCAATATTAGATGCGGTAAGTTTGGCTTATACTAAATCACGTAATGAGCCACAATGAACCGAAACGGGCCACAATAAGCCACCAAAATGAACAACAACGAGCCACAATGCACATAGAGAAAGGTCCTATTTTGCATTATTCGAGTTTTCTATAGAAACGCTTGTTACAAGTGTTTGATTAAGCAAAATCTTGTCTCGATTTCTCGTTCTTCCAAACACTTATAGCAAGCGTTTCTATAGCATACTCGAATAATGCAAAATAGGACATTTCTCATACTCCAATGTGCCACAAAAGCCACCACAATGAGCCACCAAGATTGAATTTTAAGTTAACTTTGTCTTGCCGTAATTCATCCCTATACGAATGATTGCTGGCTTTAAAAAATACTGCCTTTTCTTATGTATATTAAGTTTTATTCAATGAAACAATTCAGTTTGATCTCATTCCATTGTTCCATTGTAGTTAAGTGATATGATAACTTACGAGTTGCGAGTTGTAAATTTAAGCAATTTAACTTACGAGTTACGAGTTGGTTTTTACGACTTGCGAGTTGCGAGTTAAAAATTTAAGGAATTTAACTTGCAAGTTACGAGTTGGTTTTTACGAGTTGAAAATTGAGGCATTTTGAATTACAAGTTGCGAGTAAAATAAAACTTGATATGCACAAGAAAAGGCAGTATTTTTTAAAGATAGCCATCATTCGTATATAGGGATGAATTGCGGTAAGACAAAGTTAACTTAAAAATTGAATTTTCAAGAAAAGAAGCATCCATCCTTGTTCAATTTATTTATTTATGGCTTTCATCCATCAAACAGCCCGAAGTTGCTCGTTTTGGCTTATTGTGGTGGCTCATTGTGGTGGCTCATTGTGGCGGCTCATTGTGGCTCATGGTAGATATGTTTATAAAAAGCTGGCCCGGTACGTGGGCTGGAATGTGTAAATTTCCAGCCCGCTTGCCAAAATCTGGGCAAGATAAGGCGAGATCTCGCTTACCAAGCCAGCTCGGTATTTCATATAAACAGTCAAGGAAAAATAAGAGAACAATGTATTATTTACTAAAACCCATGTCTAAAATATAACAAGAAATTTGAAAAACTACACCAAGAGCACATTCTATTAGAATAGACTTTACATATTTTATGCTTCTTGTCGTTTTTATAGTCTATTTGTGTGGGCTCGTAGCAAGGAACTTGAATTTGTCATCTTTCCCAGTGGCAAATTGAAAATTTCGTGTCGCTTCAATAGAAATGCACTCCTCCACAGACGTTTTTTAGTGATTTTGCAAGCGGGTGGAGTATGATCGTGGTAAAAATGACCAGCTTTCTTTTCCCATAGACCGTCACAAATGAGCTATCTTTACCAATAGATTGGAATGGAACATGGAGTTGTTTATGCGATCAACGAATTTTTATATTTGGTGAGCTTTTTTATATTGCGTGTTTGCCCAATTCCTATCATGATGGTACTGTGGTATTGGGAAGCTCAAAGGCGGATGCGCGTATATAAGACGAAAAATATCATTTCCTCATCTCTGTTGTTTTTACCGTATTATGATCTTTTGCCACTTGTACCGTGTTTTGTACTGCAATGCTATTGGTTTGTCTCGATTCTACGAAGATTCCGATCTGTTTTGATTGGTTGGTGGCAAACAAAAGTCAATAGTGGTTACCAGAGTAACGAAGTAGACGTCTCTGACAGCAGTAAAAATAAAAAGAGAAATTGACCAATGAATTTTACCATGGAATTAAAAGATATACTTTTAAGCATCAACAATTGAAACAAGCTAGTAGTTGCATCTCTAGTTTGACTTTGCAGCGGACTCTAGATGTAAATTGTTTGGATACACTTTTCTTTTAATAACAACTACGAAGTTCAGAATTTCAAAAATAATCAAAATTTTAACAAAACAAAAAATCAAAAATCACAAAAAACTGCACGAAAAAATCGAAATCGATTATGCTCTTTTGTGGTATTCTCCCCCTCGCCCTGTGTCGTCAACTTTAGTTTCGTGATTAAGTTTTTTGAGAGTAAATGTGTCACTCGAGATATTTCTCTTACTGACAAGATTTGCTGGAAAACTCACGAAATTTACGCAACAGAGAATTTTGTCACAATATTTTTCGTTTAATTTTGCCTAATTTTCATGAAATTTATATGATAACGAGTTATTTTAAGATGGTGTTAGAACTATCATAGTAACTTTTTTTCATGGAACCAAGTGCATATTACATGTAGTCGATTCGTTACCGATGTGGTAATTGGAAAGTCACATTAGTGTAGGATTTGTTCATTCAGTACAGTAACATTTTTATAATATATTTTTCAAAGATAGTTAAAGTGATAGGGTTATGGAACCTTGTCTTCACAGAAAACTTCCTGTAAGCGAGGCGAGAATGTTAGAAAAATTTATTCGAAAATCGTCTATATTTGCGAATTGACAGTGGAATGCTGAGCTTTTGGTATTATTTTTGGTAAAATCACTGAAAGTAATCCTCAACATTGTTTAATATTGTTCATTGATAAAACTTAATGTGCTGACATCAGCAGATAAACTTCACCTTCTGAAACAATGGACAATTCCCTGCAAAAGTTGTTGTATCTGAGTTTGTTCTCCTAACTGTCAAAGTTGACTCTCCTGGCATCCGCACCGCAAGTTCCCTTGTTTCAGCAGGTGTTCACTGATCCAAATTTCAAGTAAATATTTCTGTAGTTTTTCTTGAGCCTGAAGAGTTTAAGGTCGCTGTACGAATTTTGTCGACAAAATTTGTGACCTTGAGCTACAGTGTGTATCAAAATAAGGGATACAAATTGAAATTAACCGATTTTTCTCCTGAAAGATAAATGAACACTCAATGAATTTTATATGAGAAGCGCTTTTGAAGAGCTTTCTAACAATATACTCTGTTTTGAGATAAATGAAGTTGATCGTTGTCGGCAAAAGAAAACTTTAAAATGCTCGTAAAAATTTTAAAAGTCAATTAGCACTAGAGCTAATTACTTCTTTCTCTTTGTTTGAAGCTGTTAAGATAAAGATATGTAATTTGACTTTATTATTGCTCTGAGTTTTCAATCATGAACTCGCGAGAAAGTAACATAGGTAAGAGTATGAGAAAGGTCCTATTTCGCATTATTCGAGTTTTCTATGGAAACGCTTGTTACAAGTGTTTGGAAGAATGACAAATCGAGACAATATTTTGCTTGACTAATCACACACTTGTAACAAGCGTTTCTATAGAAAACTCGAATAATGCGAAATAGGACCTTTCTCTATGTGGTAATGTTCATTGGCCATCAAAATGAAAATTGCCTCCGTTTTGCCTCCGATTTTTAAGGCCTTGAAAACACCATGGTAATAACAATGCACTAATTACCTGAAGCAGTTCGCGTTTATGAAAGAACGGATGAAATCAATATACCTTTGGGGAATTACAATTTATTGTATTTCAGAATGTATTTAGAGCCTAAAGTAAGATGTAAACATGGAAAATGGTCTTTACCAACAGTTATAAAATTTCTTAGTCTACCTTATTCTATTTCTAGGAATAAATAAATAGAACATATCAGTGGAAACGGCATGACATTCCTTAATACTTAATATGTCACCATGAATAAAGACAGCCTTATGGAAACCATCCCATTTCTTAACAATGTATTTGAAATTGCTTGTGTGGTTGGCACTTAGTTGGGCTGGTTTACATCTGCTCCATGCCATTTTAAGAAACCTGTTGTATTCTAAATTGAAAGGCAGACTCACGTTTCCAAAATGTTATGTTATAACGACCAGGTAAGTAAGACAAATTTACATTTACACACTGCGCCTCGTTTTCATGATGTTACTTTGACAACGAAATTTAAATTGGCGAGATAAGTGGTTAAAAGGAACTTTCATCATAAAAACTTTGATGAAAACGAAGTGGATCTAAATGGTTTTTGGATGGGATGCGAAAGTTGCGTTAAATTTTTTAACATGAAAATTTCATTCCTTTCCATTCCAAATAGGATGATTCAATTTACGAAATTGACATTTTTTTCTGCTTTCTGGCAGTAGAAATTAACTTTTTTGCTTTCCAAATTTCAATAATGTTTGAACATAATTTAATGTTTGGTGAATCTTGGCCAAAATCGCGAAATGTAAAATTTTCAATTATTGTAAAAAAGGTCATAGGTTTAAACGTTTCATTTTCTTTTTAGGCTAATTTCCATTGTTCAAGCGATCGTGGTATTCATAATCTCTTTTCGCACAATGTATATCTGCAAAGACATAATGAATGATACCGACCCTATACTAGAAGCATACATTTATCCAATGTCTTCTTACTTCATTTACGATCTTTTTATTATGTATGGTGGCCACAGGGCGTTAATGTGTGAAACAAATCCCGCCCATGGGGCGTTTTTGTCGTCAGTGAAGTCGTTCTTGAATAAAGATTTGTCATTAGTGATACATCATTTGATATTGACCTTATTTGGAGTGCCAGTCGCGTTTGTGAGTATTCACCTTTGAATTCTGTTAAAGTCTATTGCTCAAATTCCCGATTCTGACGAATAACATACAGTAGTTGGGTTGTCAGGGGGGGGAGGGGGGGGGGGGTGGGTAACTATGCTGTCAAGGGAACAAATCTAAGCATATATATCAACTTGTAGCTTCATGAAATAGTTGTTTAATAGCTAAACATTCTTGTAGGTGTTCGCTTTACAGACTGGAAAAGAATTTTTAGGTTGTTAATGACCCACCCCTTCTTTGAAAGTGAAATTTTGAAGGTTTAAATCTAAATATTCCGACTACTCCAGTTAAAAGATCATTAAAAATAGATAGGAAAAATGGGCTCCTTTTGTCAAATTTGGACTATTTTTTCTGAGATCATCTGATACTGGACACCTACACGTTTTTTTTTTTTTAAGAATACGCTTTATAAGAATGTTCAAGATGAAATTGGCCCAAAAGTTAAGAATGTCTTAAGAATATTGCCATGTTAACATTTATAAAGTTCAAAATTTGATACACTTTATCCACTACTTTTGTTTACTATATATAACATTGTATATACATTCCATTTATGAACATAATGTCTTGGGCTTTGTGTTACCTAAAAGTCTTAAATTTAATTGTTTTACCCCTTTTTTGCCTTTTGAGTTTTATTTTTTTGTTCTCGGATACGAAAAGTTAGATATAGCCTTAAGAATCTACTTAAGAATATAGTAGGATGATTTTGACTAAATAGTTAAGAATATCCATCATGAAACGAAAAAACACCATTCTTACAAAAAAAAAGAAGCGTGTATGCAACTGTTACTTCAATGTATCCACAATAAATGATTCGTATGTATGATTCCAACCATAAATCACCTATGTATTACACAGAGGCTAAATCACCTATGTATTACAGAGGCTAGCTTTTTACCAAGTGAACTATGCACTTAAGCGTCAATGTATAGAAAAAGACCATGACGTTTGTTTTTATAGTTTTGGAGACGAGGATTGGGTTTGTTCTTCATAGCTGGTTTCTTTCTATAATATTCGAGGAATACAACTATTGGTGAGTTACTATAAAAATAATGTTTTGCCATATAAATGTTGTTTGGTGTTCACAGTAACTATCAATTTTCATTTCTAACGAGTCCGGACTCGTACAGGGTAGAGCTATTCTTCAA
>JAUBWS010049056.1:4726-18710 GCA_032270445.1 Darlingtonia californica | reverse complement strand
TAGCAATTATAGGTGACTATTTCAATTTATGTATTTTACTGCAATGTATTCTGGACGAAAGTCAATATTATTTTTTTTTTGTTTTTGCCAAATTCTCTGTCGGTCGGGCCTGTAGAACAACAAATTAATTTTGTTTTGCCTAATGACACAAAATCAAAACAGCTGTGCACAAAATCAAATGATCGAATTTAAAACTTATTTTTATCATAATGTTCTGCAATAATGCTATAATGCCTAACGCTTTTTATGATTTGGAAAACTTGCTCTCAGATTTGTAGGCCAGTATATTGAAATTTCAGTCTAAGATGTAGCATTACATAAGAATATACAGTATTGTTCTCGATATTGACTTAGATGTGCATGAAAACAGACTTATCAAAAATGTCTGAAATAGGTGCCTAAAAATTCACACGTACAAAATTACATAAATTTAAATGATACAAAAATTTATATGTGTACGTGAAATATCAGGAAGGCAAAATAAATTTTCATTTTCTACTATACTTACTTTATATAACTTTTATGTGCAGTTGATATTTTAATGCAATAAAATATCAACTTTTATGACATTTGAGTTTATTCTAAAAATATTTAAGTTATCTGATAATGAGTATTCCTAATAATTCAAATAGATCATTTCTTTCAGGTTAAAATCTCACATATGAATTTTAACCAAGTAACTTGAATATTGCCAATATGGCATTGTGACAATGAACTCAACATGGTCAGCATCTGGCAAAACACAAACGTACCGCTATCAGCATAACATAGGATGGCATTTGGTGAGCCTTTTCACAGACTTCAAGTCAAATTTGTTGCATCTTCATGCTGAGGAAAAGTTGCAGGTATTTTGGATACTGACATTTAATCATTTGTGAATGTTTTGGTTCCATTGGAGAGTGGTTAAGGCACTGAGCTTAGAACTCAGGGGTCTTAAGTTCGATGCTTGATGAGGCTTTTGGTAAAAGTTAACTAACCACTAATTCCACAAGGTTCCCTGTTTCCAGGAAAGCAGGACTTGAAGCAATCAATCTTGAGCAAACAATTGTAACGAAAACAACAATGTTAGTTGAACGCTTATACGCATTCCACAACTACAGCCTGTAGAATGAGAGTTTCTGTTACAGCCTTTTAAAAGTTAAAACTCTGGCAAGCTGCACTACTGGAACTAAGTTATTTGGCCATGCTTACAATGTGAAGTGACCATATGCAGTATTAAAGAGGGGACTTTAAACTTCCATCATGTTCCTAACTGTCACAAAGGTCATGGGTTCGAGTCCTACCAGGTGTCTAGGTTTTCTATTGGGTCTGGACGCTTATCAGTGGTATTGTATCAAGCTGGATTTCATTTCACACTGCAGGAAATTTTCCAAGAGAATGAAAGCCTTATTCAGGAATTTGTTCACATTGCAATCTATTGATCATTGTCTTGTGAAAGAGTGTGTTTGAAATGTTTATATTATGAATATATTAAGGTTTGATGAATCAATGAGTTTTAAAATCAATTTTTTAAAGACCATAGAAGCATTGATTCTGATTCTGTTGAAAGAGTGAATTTGTATGAGATATTTTTGTTTTTCAGAAAATTTTTTGTCATGATATATTTTATTTTGTCAATAGACATGCTTGAAGAAGCTGGTTGAGTTTTGCAAACATGTGATTGCTAACAAAGATGTAAGAGTTATATTACTATGGCTTTCTTTTCAAATTCATGGTTTGTTACTAGCTTCCGCAGCTATACAATTCTACAATATTCCTAGTAATTAAACATACTGTTCTTAAAATGTTTTTTAGAGAGCTCTACTGCTTTACTTTTTCTAAATTTTGTGATTGCCCTATTTTTCCTGGTTTTTCTAGATTTCCTCACATAACAAAGACATATTGGTAGTAAAAATTACAGGCCTGAAATAACGCGAAAGAGTTGAATCGTTAAATGCCTTGACATCTGTGCAGCCTAAGTACAAATGTTAAAAGAAAACTACATTGATACCTTATTGGCCCTTTTTAATCTGGCCCTACAGGAAATGGGCCGACGTAAAAAGGTTTCGCGTTATAAGGACCAAAAAATGGCTAATATTTAAAAACAGTGGCATTCATTTTGAACCATGGTTTTTTTGTAAACAGTGTAAAAGCTTGTTTGTCTGAAAAAACGAAACTTTATGAATGAAACTGTCATTTTTTCATAATGATACACGTTCTTTGATGTAAATGACTGATAAGGTACGTCTTCAACTTTTCTAGGTAGTCACCATCTGATGCTACCGATACAGTTTATTGTGGTCTAATGTTTAAAATTCACTGATTCATTTCCCAAATTTGATTCTTTTATTCACATTGATTTAGCTAGCTAAGGCTAGATCTTTGGTTGTATTTTCATATCTACTCAGTAGATAGCCTCTTTAGTTCTAAATAAATGTTACTTTAATCGAAGAAAAGAATGGGAGGGAAATTTACGCGACTTTCGCGATTTTTGGCCGAAAGTTAAACCTTGGAAAATATTTGAAATCATCGAATCGCAAAAATTAATCCATGTGAAATTGTTCAAAATACTGATGTGCAAAAATTAATCCCGTTATTTCTTAAAATGACCCAAAGGTAAAGATGAGTACAGACTAAAGAATAAAAATAGAATACTATAAGAACAAAATTTCGAAGGTTCTGCATGTTTTTATGTCTTTATCACTTAAAAATTTCCAAATTAATATTGCGAAGTTTTTTGAAATTAGCGAATTGTGAAACTTATTCCATGCGAAATTTTCGAAAGGCCATTCGCGAAAATAATTTCGCGAGTTTTTGACATCGCGAAAATTTCTCTTGCATTGTTTTCTCCGATTAAAGTATCAATTATTGATAACGACTCTTTGTAACCAAAGCGTCTACTGCTTGGTAATAACGAAAACACCAAATATCATTCATTTTTCAGACCCTGAAAGATTCAAATTCAAGAAGTAAGATCTGCAAATCTTTATCGGCTATCAAAGCAGCGTCTTTGCAATTGTCAAGATTGGTGAAAACATGGCCTCCGACACTCACTGCATCAGAGAACAGTTTTGTAAGTAATAATTCAATGCATCTTGTGAAGCTAACAAGGAAGAGATTTCCGATGAAATACTGAACCCATAGTATAAATGAATTGAATAAATGTTGAACAAACAACATAAGTTTTATAGAAGCAAAAGCTTTTTGTAGTAAAACAATGGATTTTCATTTTTATTTTGACAATACATTTCGAAGATATTCTCTTCATCATCAGGTCTAAAAGCAAATAAAATATAAAAAAGTAAAACTGCTTACTTCTTAAAAGCCTTCAAGAAAATATACAACAATCTATCGCACCTATATTATTTCACACACACGCATACCTAAACACAGTAAAAATAATCTGAAATGAATCGGTTGAAAAAACTAAAAATCACAAAATTCAAAAGTGTAGAATTTCCCGTCAAAATAAAAATGAAAATCCATTGTTGATACATGTTTTACTACATTGATTGATCATCGCAATGTTTTTACCAAAAAAGCTTTTCGGATACTTTGTTTATCCATCATTAATGCTATCATGCACAATAGCACACGAAGTTATAGTTATTGTTAGTTACCTTAAGGGAAGAAATTTTGGCGGGAAGAAAATTTGGCGGGTTTGGCGGAATTTAATTTGGCGGATTGCTGAAATACTATAAATTTGGCGGAATTTAATTTTGTGGAATCTTATTTGGCGGATAACCAAAACAATATATATATATTTTTCAACTAAAGAATATGTTTCACAAACAGCTACAAATGAAAGTAAAACGAAGTCATGATAATCCTTAATATTCATTCGTCATCAATGATGAAATCAAAGGCGTTTCTTACATCGCTAACGAGTAATAGTTTTTTTCGATATTTTCGATATGATAATTTCGTTGAACAAAAAAATTTCAAAAATTGGTAAATTTGGCGGGAATTTAATTTGGCGGATTGAGAAAAATCGCTAAATTTGGCGGAATTTAATTTGGCGGATGGCTGAAACACTATAAATTTGGCGGAATTTAATTTGGCGGATTTTAGTCCAAACCGCCAAATTTTCTTCCCGCCAAAATTTCTTTCCTTAAGGTATACGCTCTCCGAGTTACCGGAATGGGTCCTATACCCTAGTAAGAGAATCACATCGCTTACTAGACAATGCTGATCCTGAGCTCGCGACACACAGAACCGTGATGCATGTAGATTCACTCGAACTACACGGGAAACCATTCACTGTAGTGTAACCTCATGATGTTCTCTTCGCACCACAATGAATAGTTTAACTTTTTTTAGTTTTCATTTTTAGCACTAATGGTGGATAAATAAAATATCCGAAAAACTTTGCTTTTTCTTCAACTATTTTTAAAATTCATTCGAAGAGATTATTCTCGCGAGGTTTTGGGAAAAGAATTTCTGTTCAACCTTGAGAAAAAAAGAAACGATTTATGAAGTTCGGGTGTTGTGTTGCTTAACGAGACATTGTGTTTGGTAGTGCAACATCAAACAAGCCATTCATTTGGCCTTAGTTTCTTAGATAAAACTGTTTAAAAAATTATTGATACTTTTCGTAAAAGCCTTGTGATCGACAGGATGTGAAGGAGTTAAGATTCTATGTTCAGGATTTAAGTAGGTAAATGTTAACATACTGTCGTCTCTATTTCGTATTTTGTAGTTTTTAAATCTTCATAAGTTCGACGTCATTGAAACATAAGTCTCGATAATCTCTCTGATTCGAACGTCATCTTTATCCTTTAACATCGACCCAAAAAACTATTAGTAATTCATATCTATTGCTGTCCTACCTATTATTTAGGAAAATCAAATCAAACTAATCGATCACACCATATCAGCTATACAAAACATCTTGAAGACTTTTTATAAACACTGGAATAAGAAATTGGAATCATCACTTTCTTTCTCCAAAGACATGGAAGCTCTCTGGAATTTGTTAGATAGGGAAGAAGACACACTAGGCTTTGTAAGAAATGTGACGGTCTATGGGAAAAGGGGACATAAAACCAACCATAATTTACTTGTTTACCTCTCAAAGTCATGAAAAAACGTCTGCGGAGGAGGTCATTTCTATTTTTTTTTAAATGTACTCCTCCGCAAACGTTTTTAATGGTTTTGACAGTGGGTGGAGTATGACCGCGGTAAAAATGTCCAAGCCCCCTTTTCGCATAGACCGTCGCAAATATTGGATAAATTTCACCTAGGATAAAAATTGAGGAAATTTCAATTTTAGAAATTATTTCTTGAAATAAAAACAACGCTAACCCTAGGGCTTATACTTGTAAGTAAGTAAGCAGTGTCGGTATCAGCCGTACAACGAGGGAGTCTATCCCCTTTTCTATTGCGCTAGACCAGGGAGACATAATGCTGAGTTGAAGCGCCACACCTACCATCAGCTCCCAGTGACTTACCGCACAGATCTATTAACCTTCACTGCTACTCATGCTTTGAGTGGACGAGGGTCGGGCTCGAATCAGGAACTTTTCGATTGCGAGGTGACCGCTCTACCGACTGAGTTATCCGACTATACTTGTAGGTAATAAAACAATTTCAGTTGATGATTTATTTTTTGGCAAAAAACTTTTGTCAACTAGCTCGAGGAAATTTCGTCTCTACCCAGTGGGCAAATTTTGTATAAACCGTGTGGAGGAGTGTTTTTTCCTGCGTGCCATTTAAAAAGAAAACACTCATCCGCATGGGTTTTTTTCACGTTTCTGCCCACTGGATTTTGTCCAGTTTTTTTGATTCATGAGGAATGCTGATAGTCATTGTATACAAATGTATATTGCATCTACACAAGTTTAGGTTTTGGTTATGAATTAAAGGTTTTAAATGAGGCGGGGATAGTTTTAGCTCTCTCCTTTTCTGGGCTGAACTACAACTTTCGAGAAAGTCGAAAACAACTTGAATTATTTTTTTATTAAACAGGAGTTCGATCGATCAGGTTTAGCGTTCGAGAACGACAAATTCTTCTCTGCCAGCCGCCACAAGTTCATACCATTGGATGGTGATTTTGCAGATAGCTTCGAAAACACTTTTTCAAATAGATGCGTTGAATCGTCCGACTACAACAAAGCATCGTTGGCCAAACATAATTCTAAGTTTCTGCTTACAAGAAGGTCGTCAAATTTCTCTGGTAGGTTTGAATTAAATGTTCATTGTATTATCCCTGGCCCCGGTTATATTGCATTTATTATATTAGAGTCTAAATTTTAGCATGTTAGGATGGAGGGAGGGCTTAATTAGGACTAATAATTGGTTATGACCGAAATTTTTTCGAATCACTTTATTGGGAGAATTTTTTGCAGTTTTTGGCATATTCTCCCGCTAAAAATGTCTTTTGTCACAATCCGCGAAAGTCAATCCCCGTGAAAAATAGTTTTCCCAACGAATTGAATAAATCCGCGATATGATTTACTGAAGCAATGAAGTTGACAAAATTTTGTGTCAGTGAGACCCCTTGGATTGGGTTTTTTTAATTTGATAATTTATCCATATATTACGGTATAATCCACATCCAATGAAGAGTTTAGAAATGGCTTACGAGCGAAATATTAAAGTACAGGTGATTGGTAATTTTCACTGAAGCCTTTAAGAATCTTCGGACTTTAAACCCTTGGATTACATACTCAGTAAATTAAACACAGCGTGAAATTCCACCTTATACAGTCCCGTATAATATTACCTTATATGGACTAAAACCGGGACCCTTATTCGGACGTTTTGACCCTCTGAAACCACTTGGGCGCGGATCCAAGACGAAAATTGTTCTGGAGTAAATCGTTCGAGATGCTTCAAAGGTTGACAAAATATGATAAAATTCTATTTGTTTTTGAGTTTGTTTTTTTTTCAAACAAAAATATACGGAAATGAAATGAAGATTTTTAGAAAGAAGAAATGAACGAGGAACTCTGATGGTTCAAGATCTTTTGAACAATCTCTAGCTTGGATCCTTCTCTGTTTCTTTTCCACCAGCAACACAGGCTAAATGATCCTTTCTTCTTCAGCAATTTTGTCTTCAAATTCTTAAACTCAAAACCAACTGAGATTTGATGTTCTTCGCGTTCAGCAATGTCATGTTGAAGTTGTTCAAGGCAAATAATGGCTTCAAACATTTCTCTTTCTGCATCTTCAATCTTCTTTTCGCTCTTCTCTTTCAAAACAATATGCTCTTTTTCCTTGATGTTCAAATCGCTCACCATTTGCTGTACAGTTTCCTCGTATTCTTCACACAATGCTTCAATCTTCATCTCTGTATCTTGTTGTAGCCTGGCAAATTTGATGTCAGAATCGAATAAATCCCGTTCAAGTTGTCGTATATGGAAGTCTTTCTTTTCTCTCGTCTCTTCCAGTTCTCTGGTCAAATCTTCTTCTTTCTCGTCTGCTAGCTCCTTATATAACATTGCTTCGTGTTCCAAACGTTGATTCTTATCGACCAATTCAGCGATAGAAGAATCCATGTCAACAAACTCCTTTTTCACACTTGCCAACTCCTTTCGTGATTGATTAATTTCCTTTTCCATGAAATCAATCTTAGAACCTCTTTCTCGCAAAGCTTCCTCAAGTTCAATTGGCACCCTACAACCATTAACTTCCCGTACTTTGTCACTTTCAGCTTCTTCGGGGATCAGTTTTTGCCGGTTTTCCAACGTGTGAATTTTCTCCTTCAATTTGCAAATCTCCAAATCCTTTTCATGACGCAACGTTTCGTGTTGTTGGTTTTGGACGGTGATCTCCTGAAGAAGTCTTTCGTTCTCCTGCAAAACAAAAATGATACACGGCGTTAAGTAGCACTTTTAGAAGTATCACCCACCCACCCACCTTATATTTGTCTTCCTTTTCTGGCAAGACTCGGAAGAGTACAACGTGATTTGTAGAAATGGCGTTAGAGAGCAAGCTAACTCATTAAAATAAGCACGTTGGCGGTATAAATTAGGAGGCTGTGCTCTTGCTACCTTCCGAAAATTTGGCGCAAATTATACAAAACCGAGCGTAGACAATATTTTGTGTTGTTTATAAAAACATGTGAAGGTGGAAGTTTCATGTTGGACTAAGTGGAGAATCGGCGATCTTAGAATATTGCAAAAAACTTACCGATTTGAGATTTTCGCAGAGTCTTTCGTAATTCATGATAAGCTTTGCACACAACAAAATCCTCTTACTTCTAACAATTCGCAAAAAAACCGTTAGCTCGCTGATAAAGACAGACACGTCTTGACGCAACAATCTTTCAACGAGAAATGGCGCTTTTCTATCTCATGCGTTGAGTATTATTTGACGTCAAATTTGAATTGATGAGTTCTGACGTTAGTGGCGTCAAAGAATCAAAATAGAATTGGTGATGTTTGTATTAGCCAATGAAAATAGAAGTTTGTACTCGTGGTTTCTGAAATGACAGCATCCTTTTCCAGTCCGTTTTTAGAAAATTAAGATAAGGTCCGTCTGCAAAAAAGCCAATTTGTGGAGAGGAAAAAGGGCACTTAACAATGAATTCACTAACCTTCCTACGCGGACCACAGATTTAAGTATTTTAGATAAAATAAAACTTTCATTTGAAAAAAGACATAAGGTGAACAGGCAGGATGGCCCTGGTATTGGTTTTCTAAAAGCGTGTGGATTTATTGACAAGTTAAATTACTGTTAATCTGGATCGGAAAGAATCTTGATCCAATCCAGAGGGTTTCATTGAGACTCCTGTAGGACTCAGCCTAGTGTAGCTTAAACAGGCTTCGGTTAATGAGGTGTGTGGTCATAAGCATGCGCAGTGAGGTATTCAATTAACTGCTCGTCATACTTGTTGAAAAACACAGATTGCAAAGCCCCCCCCCAAAAAAAGGCCTTGTTGATTGAAAAATTTAGAGAATCGCACATTCGCTTGTTAATATATCTTTCATAGAGAACTCACTCAATCATTGAATACCTATATGTGACGGTCTACGGAAAAAGGGGGCATAAAGCTATCCATAATTCACTTGTTTGCCTCTAAAAATCATGAAAAAACGTCTGTGGAGGAGTGCATTTTTCTTTAAGTGACAGGCAAATTGCGTGTCGCTTAAATATAAATGACCTCCTCCACAGACGTTTTTTCATGATTTTGCAAGTAGGTGGAGTATGATCACGGTAAAAATGACCATGCCCCCTTTTCCCATGGATCGTCACATATTTTCATTTATCGAAGCCTGCTTCAAATGGTTATTTATTCTGAAATATTTTTCTATTGAATTTTAGGTGAAAGTTGCGTTGAAATGGTCAATAATGGCACTGAACTTATTGAAACAGCTCATAAAGTTTTGTTAGCCTCACAAAAGGCTGTCTATGTCACTAGCAACAAACACATCGATCTCATAAAGTTGAAAAGTATGCGTCGCAAGCTAAATGGAGGTATTTTATAATTTGCGTGGATGAAAATCTTTACCTTATTGAAATATTTACTTTTTGATTCCCGTGCGATTTTATATGGGTCGCGAAGCTTTAAAATAATTAGGTAGGTTTTCGGTTCGATGGAAAACTAAAATTTCCCATCCTAGTGATACCAGACCTGGTAGCGGGGTGGGAATAAAATTTTCCCTGTCGTACGTACTTAACTGGAAGTACGATATACTCTCGATAACTGGGACCCTGAATAAGTAGAATTTCATACAAAAAATCACTTTAGTAACGTTCGATAAGTGGGACTGCTAGTTCCGGTCCCCTCAGAGCATTCATCGACTTTTTTTTTTTTTTTTTGAAAGATATTATATTATACAGTTGCACGGAGGCATTCCCGGCACGCTATTACAAAGTTTTACAAGCATTCATTGACTGCACGGAGCGGAGCTAAGTGCGTCTCTTTAGGCTAATGCGAGAAAAATAACAAATTTACACATACCGCGACCATATTTTCTTTTTCATTTTTTGGAGATCAATTCGTAAGACAATTTTCGATGTGAAAATAAGGGATAGAATCGTGTCATAGGCCCGGACCTCTTTACGGGAATATATGGACAAGTTGAAATAAGCCCTGAGGCCGAGGTTGTATTTATAGACTATATTTTTACTTGTCTCATAGAGTGTCTCACTTATCGAGAATATACTGTACTTCTTTCAGAAGACTGTAGTACAGGCTATCCTAGAGCGGTCTAGACGGGGACGATAATGGTTGTTTAGAACTGTTCAAAAGGAGGATCCCACATTATTTGTGACACCTACAGGAGAAATCTTTTATCGGATTGACATAATCTGTTGGTACTTTCACGTCTTATAAACGCATCGAACCTATGTCAATTTATTCACAAATCACCTTAACCATATTCATATTTTTATATTTGATATGATGTCTGTCTGTGGACCCTCCTGGAAACAACCAATCAGCCGTGAAGCGGGACTGGGTTAGTGAGGCTATCCACAATAAATCTCAGTAATCTCAGCAGCCTCTGCTAACGTATTTTTCGATTAAGACTACTTTGACCCTCAATTCTTTGATCAATTTACTGGATTCCATTTCATACAAGAGTTGTACTTTCGTGGAAAAATATCGGGCGATCAACTTTGTTTGAATGTAGTCGCGGAAAATTTTAGTCACAAATTAGTCGCTTTTTGTTAAGAACTAATTTTTCTATATTTATGAAAAAAGTTACAAAGTAGCAAGAAAATCTTCTCGCGAAATGAAGTTCCTGCGAAAATGAATAACTTATTTAATCCGCGAAATCAAATCCCGCGCAAAAAAAAAAATGGTTTTGGCCTTCCATGAAATTAAATTCGCGCAAAAATCTCTTCCCTTAAGAGCAGTATTAATTTGCAACTTTCTTCGGAAACCTGGGGGTTTCTCCCCGTTAGGGTATAACCACCTAAGCAAATAGTATCCATTTTGGTTTTAATTTTTCGGTAGCTATTATCAATTTTGACATCAGTACAACAAGTTTGATTGAGGACATGGAGAACGAGTATAGAGCGGAAGACTTTTTGAAAGATGGTAGCACGCTTTTGGATCTTGTACGCGAGATGGACTGTTTCATGGAACGAAACAAAAAACATATCAGTAACGAAAACAAGATGAACAACAAAAGTAAGATGTTTGTGAATAACTGTTTCCTTACTCTAGAGTACCGAATAATCGGGGGGTTGGAATAAAGGAGGGGGGGGGGGGGGGTAATGACACAAAGACGTTTTTGGTACAAATATAGTATAGGAAGAACAAAACAGGTCATAATATACTATACAAATTTTCTCTAATGATATAAAATCATATGGATATATATTCAATTGAAATTTAATGAAAATGGTTTCGAATTTGAACTATAAAAGTCTTGGAAATTGATAACAGGGGGGGATGATTATTCGGTATTTGCTTTAAGATATTTCCAACGTCTTGTTTGTCGCCGCGACGAACGTTTAGCGGACGTTTGGCGCTGACCTGGTCATAGTTTGCAGAAGGCCAATTAGTAATTTTCCTACTAAAATTATTTTCAATAAATCATGTGAAAATTTTGTTACTAGAAAAAACAAATACAATGCGAAGCCAAACTTTTCTCTTTTCTGCCGCTTTTTCTAGTCTGATCGCAGACCTTAACGGATCGCGTGAGGTGAGGTCTGCGATCAGACTACGCTTTTGCTTGTTGTTGCATAATTCAGGCTCTATTGTGGTAGTTTTTTTTGTTTTTTTATTTCATACAGGGATAAAAATAAAAACGAGATGAAAAATAGAATTTCTTCATACGTTTCCTGCATATAAACAAGGGCCTGTTGCCTTTGTTGTTGTTTTCAAGATGTGCATCTTTTTCATGTTTTTTCGACGTCCAATATGACTTTTTGACATTCTATGAATGTCGACTTCAGGTCTTAACGACGAAAGGTCAATTAGCTGTTTTCCCAACCTGCTATTTTATTTTCAGGTTTTGGACACCTTAATTCTAGAAAGAAAAAAAAAGGGGAAATGTGATGCTGAGCCTTTGTTACTGCGGCTTTTGTTGAGAATTATGGTTTCATAATTCAGACCTTGATTTTGTGGTTTTTATGGTTATTTTTGAATTTTAACCAGAGATAAAAAATATCCGCAAACTTCTGGTGTATATGTAGTGTATGTAAAGTAATCAATAGGGGTTCATTAAAATGAATTACTGTTTGCTATTGGTCAATCTTTGAGGTATTGCATAAAAACAGCCAATGACAGAATATGTAGAATAAATTTATTTTTGCTATTGGTTGATCTGCAGTGTATTGTTGAAAAGTAGCCAATGGAAGTACATTATAAGTAAATTTTCATTTTTGTCATTGTTAATATGCAGTGTATTATTTAAAAATAGCCAATCAGAGTTAGTAAAAATAATCCCTGTTTGTTATTGGTTAATTAAAGTGCATCATTTGAGGCAATCAGTGGGGGGTTCATGAAAAAGAATTTCTGTTTTGCTATTAGATATGCGTCACAGGAATCAACAGGGGGTCTGCACTTCGCGAATTAGAGATGGAAAAAAACAAATAGGCGATACTAGTTATCAATAATGCTATTCCGGAACACAATAACACACTGTTGTTACTTACTTCTTTGCTTAACTGAAAAACAAAAAGGCTGAACTGGTTTAAAAAAATGAAAGCAGGAAAGAGCGGTCTGTTAGATAACTGAGTGGTCTGTTAGATAAGTGATCTAAAATTATTTGAAGTTTGCATCGGCAATACTGAAAGAGCTGAACGCCCTAAAAGACCACCACGGATATCACTAACTTTTTTTTGGAGATGAAGATCCTGTCTCTGTGGGATACATCGACAGTGGAGCCTTACGGAATTAAACCCTGAATAGCAATTTTTAACCACACAAAGGAAAATTCGAGCCCAGGACCTGCTCGAAGTGCAACGCCTTAAAACCACTGAACCCTGAGCCCTAAGTCTTGCTTTTATTTTCATTCTCAGTTAAATGGGAAGAAATGTATATGTACGGGCAAAAAACTTTTTAAAGATTTTTACAACTTCACACATAGAAAAAAGTTTTACCGATTTTTGAAAGATTTTCTCAACATTTGCTTATATCTGACCATGATTTTGATGAATATGTGTGGAGTCTACTACTTCAAAAAAATTTCGAAGATTTTTTCGATTTTACACGGAAGAAAAAAAGAGTTTGATACTGTAAATAAATTTGTTGAAGATTTTTTGTTTTCCTACACATAGAGAAAAAAACAGTTCACCGATTTGTAAAAGATTATCAGTTTTCACTTACCTTAGACCATGATTTTTATGAATTTATGAGGCAAGGGTTTCTTTGACAGGTTTCTGTCACTAGCAATAGCTAACTTTATCAGACAAAAAAAATGTCGCGATAAATAAATTTTTCGTCATACAAAAGTGACCAAAATTCAATTTTTCACAAACATAATAGTGATAAATATCACACGAATTATAGTGTTTTAAGTAGTTTAACGTAAAAAATTAAGAATAAAATTTGGTTGGACAAACGTTTTTATCAGACAAAATTTTCGACACCTTTTTGTTCGAAATGCTATTGTGCGATATTGCCTTTTGAACCATTATTTTTATAAAACTATCAGGCGGAACTTATTATAAAGAGGTTGAGCCAGTTTCTGTTACAATCAAGTGTTACTCTAGAGTACTGAGTAATCTGGGGGCTGGAAACTTTTCCAAAAATTAATAATCGTGGGGGTTGGAATAATTGGAGGGGCGGGGGGGGGGGGGTAATGACGGAAAAACTTTTTTGGTAAAAAAATTATAAAGAAAGAACAAAATGCTGTCATATACTTCAGGATCACAAGTTTTCACTAATGATATAAATTTGCATGGATATAAATTTTCATGCTGAATTTTGTTCGTTTCTTATGCGTTTTTTAATGAATTTCGTGCAAATCTGTACTCTTGATTTGAATTGTAAAAGCCTTTGAAATTTATAATAGGGGTTCAAAATAAAATTGGGGGTTGGAAAATTTCTCAAAAATTATTAATTGGGGGGGGGGGGGGGGGGGGGGGGGGGGGTTTTTTTATA
>JAUBWS010049034.1:0-18715 GCA_032270445.1 Darlingtonia californica | reverse complement strand
AAGATTAACATGGAGAAAGTCCCATTCACGAATATAATATCTTAGTTATTCTAATGAATGTTAATCTAAAAATAGAACAGAAGATAGGTTACTAAACATATACACCCTATAACTAGAAAATCTCAAGAGGCTTGAAATTCTTAATTATGAGTGACTCTTTAATTGAAAGTTCTTTGTCATACTTTCCAGTTTCATAAACTTTCATATAGTCTAGAGAGACATAATGACCTGTCATCATTAAATGCTCCATGACTGCTGATTGTTTATGAGTATCGCAAACAGAGTGCACTGCACAAACTCTTTCTATGTCAGAAAAACAAGAGGCCTTGCTATAAACATCGCCAATGTTCTTTGAATAATGACAACAAACATATTAATGAAGAGTGTTTGCCATGGCAAACAAATACTTTGCTAATATTGGTAATGAGTTAGCAAAGAAACATATCAATGTAACAAAATACCAAATACTCTAATATATAGAGTTACACCAATATGCTCAAATGTTGAAGTTAACAACGATATACTGCAGAAACAGTTTGATAAGCTGGCAAAGCCTGGGAAAGCAGCTGGATTAGACAACGTGACTGCAAAAGATCTACACATCTTAGGATCATCTGCATTAGAAGCTCTGAAACATATATTCCAAAAGAGCTTAACATCTTTAGACATTCCAAAGATATGGAAAATGTCTCAAGTGTCATGTGTGTTCAAAAGTGGTACAAAACAAGACTGGGAAAATTATCGACCTATCTCGCTCTTAAGTATTACCATCAAGATCATGGAGAGTATAATTTGTAACACACTAGATAACCACCTGGAGACACACAACCTCCTGAACGAAAGACTTTTTCTTAGACTTTCGGAAAGCCTTTAACTGCTTGGACCACAAAGTTATTATGAAAAAGCTTTCTGCCTGTGGTGTAACAGTTAACCTTTACGAATGGCTTTCGAATTACTTAACCGGAAGAAAGCAAATAACTGTAATAAATGGGAAAAGATCTGAAAGCGAAGATGTGATTACAGGGGCCCCTCAAGGATCGTTGTCAGGGCCAAGATTCTTTTCATTAACATCAAATGACAACCCTGATATTCCGGACCAGCACGAAGAAGACCTTTTCGCAGACGACACAACCAGTTCATGTGTTGGTGATACGATTGATGAAGTATTCGTCAAAGCTCAGAATATGGTTTACTACAGAAACTCGGTTTACCAGCAAGGCATATTACTGAGTGTCACGTATGCCATTTCAATCTGGGGAAATTGTGCTGATTATCTGTTAGAACAATTAGATATGATACATTGAAAAGCGGCTTGTTTCATCCACAGGATCCACAAAAACATCCCAGATGATGAAGTCCTAGCCATTGCTAATGGAAATCATTTAACGATATGTACAAGGAACAAGTTGCTGTTTTATACGAACTTACTCCCCAATCTGCTGCATAATTTGAAATCAAAATCAAAATCCAATAGAACGCTAAGAAATGACCACCGCATTGAATTACCAAGATTCCAGAAAATATCTTACAAAAGGTCGTTCAAGTATCGCTCGCTCGTCCGTTGTATGGAACCAACTCAGTAACAAATGCACGAGATCCCAAACCATTGTTTAAACGTAATGCTGTTAAAGAACTAAATAGAATAGATTTTAATCAAATTACTAGAACCAGGCAAAGAAATGATGATTTTATTTACTACTAATTATATATATCACTAATTTAAGACCTAACTTTAAGCACTTATTCTAGGCTTAGACTTCCAAATTTTAGCCGAGTTTCTAATTCTAGTGCACACTTAAATTCAAATGTTCTCCCACTTGAAATCCAACTTTAACCTTGGTGACTTATTCTATCTTATTTTATTTTATTTTGTAAATAATGTTAATAACATAATAACCTATAAATATTTTATTTCCAACATATATGCTATTTTATACACCTCACCTACACCTTAAGATCCAAAATTGTTTGAACTTTTGTGATTCCTTGTGTACTTTGGTGATTTGTGAAACCCCTTGTAAATCTTCCAATCTTTACTCTATTTTATTGCCAAACAATTTTGAATCTAACAATAAATTTTATTTTACACTTATTTATCTAGATTTATTTAATTATTTGATATATTGATATAAATATTTTCAATTTTCTATTTTGAACCCAATACTCTGTATTTCTCAAGTTCGAAACTTTCAGATTCGGAAATCCTATACTCTCTACACCTCGAATTGCACTAGTTTTATGCGAAATTGTGCACCTTGCGATACACCCCAGTCTTTTTGGCGGTTTTCCAAATTTCAAGTTGTAGATGTCGTACCCGTTTGAATTTTTATTAGAGTATTTAATATATTATGTAGGTCCACATCAGAATTATTTTCTGTAAATTATATAACCTACTGAAAATAAATAAATGAATGAATGAATGAATGAATGGAGCTCAACAGTTTTTCAGGATACTGATTTTTGACAAGACTACATTTTATGAATTCCTAATCTCTATGAAAAAGGTCTCTATGAAACAGGTTTTCATAAAACAGATGTTCCATGCTCTACGTTAACAAACACTTCACAAGGTTTATCTTGTACTTGCGTACTTGAGTGGAGCAAAACTGTACCAATTCAAATACACTCCTGTATGCTGGGTTTATAATACGTGCTAGTAAAACATCCTATCTTGTTTAACGATTTTCACATAGAGAAACAAAAAAGAGTTTTCCATTGACGATTCTTCTTCTATAGTTAATTTTATGTTGACATGAAGATTGTTCAAATACTGGAAAAAAGCATTGTTAACTGGTCTCATGTTTTCAACTGCAATCATTTTACTTGGAATGATTATTTATTTTTCATGTGTAAAACAATACAAGCGAAATTTGGGGAGTGATGCAGTTGGCAAAACTTAATTTTATAGCAAAAAGTTTTGTTTCACTTAATTTATTTCATAGCCAACATTTTTCAGTTAGATCCAAAAAATCATGGTCCTAGTGAAGAAAATGTTACTCTGAAATTAAAAGGGAACCATTAGTCCTTATTTTGCACATGTGCTGTTGCTGTTTTTAACTGTTCTATTTGCCTGTTTCAAGGGAATTTACAGCCGTTTGCAGCTGTTTTATTTTTTATCTGCAAAAGAGAAGATTTGCAGTTATTTTAATGCCGTTTTTGGCTGTTTTATTTGTCTTTATTGAGGAACTTCACAGCCACGTGCAGTTGTTTTATATTTTTCTTTTTTTGTAATCTTTTGTCAAGATTTTGCTGTCATACAATGATGTCATCACGTGTCATTAAAAGCCACCAATATTTGGTTTTTGCTATTTTTAGAAGGTCTATGGCTCCTAATAAACTTTGACTGTGACAAAACTGTGACATGTGACATATATTTTTTGACCACCTGTGTATTTTACAGACCAAAATAGAAAAAGGTCAAAATATCAATTTGAAGAATTGACTTGGCCTACAAGCTTTAAATTTGGACTAAAATGGCAATGTTTGTTAGCCTTTTATGCCCTGTTAATTCCAGGCATGCAAGAAAAAAGTCAACAGTGGCAGATCCTGGCAATATAAGGTCATGGTGAAAGCTTCAAGACTAGTCTATAAAATACAAACCAGAAATGTGCCTGAATTGATGCTTTGCACGTCAGTGCACATGAAGTTAAATTGTTAAGACCTATCACCGGTCAAAATTTCAAATCAATACCATTTCTTGTTCTTGAGATCTTGAGTGTCATAAATTTATATTTTACAGACTGGTCTTAAAATAGACCAACCAAATACACTCAAGACAGGCGTCCCCGAAATAAATGCTTGACCTATAACAAATGAAGTAAATGCTGGAAGGGTTAATTAATAGAAGTGAAAAAAAGATAAAACTTTGTTGATACTTGTCCAACCTAATGAAAAAATTATCCGTGAGAAATAGGCCAAAACAGGTTTGTGACATCACTCTGTTGATATCATAAGTATTGAAATTTTGATAACTACCTAACTAATAGCTTTAAAAAAATGAAATTTCACAATAACATTCCAATTAAAGCTTTAAAAATGAATTTTGTGAATAAATGCTGATGTTATCAAAAATAAAAATAAAAATGAATTTCTCCCAGACTTAAATTAATTCATTATTACGAGGAGCAACTGTATCAATTTTTATTTTCCTTGATATAATAGCACAATTTCTCCCACAGTATTCCACGTTATGCCAACATTTACTAATGGTCATTGTGTCTGAGATTGGGATCTTCTCTTGCATTATAATATGCAATTTTGATCATATGTGTACACTAAAATTTGTCTTTAATTTCACTAGATTTCTATTGAACAAAATTGAAATATTAAATAATTCAATACTAATGGCAATTGGTGTGGTTGAAATATTTTATATTGTCATTGTATCAATTCTCTGGGGAGGTACAAATCCATTACTCAAACAAGGTTGCAAAGACATTGAAAAAATACATTGTTCATCTTTCTTTGCACAAGTCTTCGCAGAACTTATTTCCATAGTGAAAAACTGGAAGTACACTATTCCATTTATTCTAAATATGTCTGGTTCAGTATTCTATAATCTGCTTGTAGCAAAAATAGATTTATCACTAGCAGTACCAGTTGTAAATGCACTGGCATTCTGCATGACTATTTTTGTTGGTTTTTTATTGAAAGAACCTGTCAATGGACAAATAATTTTTGGATCTTTGGTTGTTCTAACTGGTGTAACAATGTGCATAGTTGATAAGTTATGATAAAAACCTAGCATACCATCCACAAAATTCAAATTAAAACGTAACTTATACTTCAAATTGAAAAACTGCTATGTTGTTATGAGAACTGGATAATTGTGCTGAAAACCAACTGTTTATACAGGGCTGGTAATAATTATTGATAGAATATGTGACAAGAAACTTTTTTCAATGTCATATGGCTGTGCAATGAAGGTGCCACCTTGCACTGCAGGTTCGAACTGTTTGGTTTCATATTTTGACGGTTTTATGCCTAGAGAACACAGAAGGCTATCACTTCCATTTGCCTTGTTTGACTCTAGTGAGAATGAGTAGCATCTGGTACTTTCAATGTAAAAAAGAACTTTTTTCAATTTTTAGAATTTTAGATTATCTATTTGATCTTTGTGATTTAAGCTATGGTGTATTTTTGTATTCACTGAATATTTGACAGTGTGAAGCCTCCTTAAGTGCTGATTCATATTATTTTGAGTTTCAAACAATAATGTAGTTTTTATTTGTTACTTCTGTGTGAAAATAGAAGAGATATATAAAAAGTTTATTGTTGTTTTTTCTTATGTACTAAGTAATCTATGCCCTAACATTTCCCTTTGTCCACTATGGTTACTGCTGAATCTAGGAACGTTGCTTATAATTTATTGTGATTAATTATTTTCATGCATATGTTTGGGTGGACTGAGCAGATTAAAGACCTCCTACTTCTCTACCCATTATGCACTATTAGCTCATTGAATTTAGGCCCTAATTTAGCATTGTTGACTTTTGGATGTTTGTTGCCTTGTTTGGCGTTCTTTGCATAAAAAAAATAATATTGGCTACCTTTGAGCAATGATAATGCCGTCTTTTAATTTTGGTAACCAGGGATTTTCAGAATCAGCACTTACCTCTCTTTATAGTTAAACTACTGTCATAAAATTTTTCATGAAACTGTTTTCCAGTGATCTAAAAGGGTTAAAAATGTCTGGCCCTTAAGACCCCAAACACAGGCCACACTTAATCATTACTCAACCCAATCTTTTTTTCAAAAGCAGAGATAAACAGGGAATTTGTAAGTATGAACAATTCCTAAGTTAAACAGGGGATAAAATCCTTTTGATATTAACTATAAATTTTTGTTTACCAAAAGGAAGAACAGTCATCATCTGCACAAGGAAATCCTGGGAATATCAACAACCATCCGTCAATTGCTGACTTGATATCAATTAATGCTCTTTCAGAAAATAAGAAACCTCATTACCTTCATTCAGTTTCAATAACAGCTGGTGCAAACATTGATGATGAGATACACCTGCAAAAGTTCCGCTCTGAGACTGAGGCATCCAGTGCTGGAAAAACTGACCTACTGTTGCGTTCAAAGTCTACTATTGAAACTTCAAGGGAGCTGAAAAGCAGGATAAAATTGACTAGTCCTAGTAAATTGCTTTTCTTACAAAAAGAAGCTTATGATAAGAGGTATTGATTAATTGCAATGCAGACATTTTTGAAATGTGTTTAGTTTCGAAAAATGGGCTTAGGCGATGACAACTTAATTTATTGTTCTACGGGCCCGACCGATCCAAATGTTTGAAAAATGGAAAAAATAAAAATATTGATTTTGAATCATGTAAAAAAATTGTTTTGCTGTTTTCTTCATTTTGTAAACAAAAACTTGTTGACCTCTCCAAAAATGTTTCTGTTTTCATTATAACCTTGATTGAAATAAAGAGAATATTCTGTCTTTATAAAAACCATCCCTTTAAATATGAAAAAAAAAATTATTTTACCGACCAACCGACCCTATATATTACCCTCGTCTGCCCTTAGAACAATAAATTAAATTGTCATCGTCTTAGTTGATTTTAAATTTTTTTGATTTTAGGCTTATTTTAACAAGCAGTCATAAAGTGCCGTATTACATGTTTTCAATTGTTCCATACAAGAGTAACCGAAAAATACAGCAGTAAGTTTTCCAACTATTTTTTTCATAGTTGATGATCTCCCATGAGTAACATCTGGTCCTATTTAACTAATCAATGAAAACCATGAATGCTTTCCTAGAGGTATTCAGGAGTCTATCAGGTTGGGAAATTACCATGGGGGTGAATTTCACCAAGAAATGATTATTGAGGTTGAACCCTGAGCAGCAATATATTCAAAAAATGAAAGTAATTAAGTTGTAATATAGTTAGCTAATTCTCACAATCCAAATTTCAATTTTGTTAATAATTTTAAAAATTATCTTTTATTTTTTAAGTGAAAAACATTCCATAGGACAATCACATTTTCCATCTATACATCACTATCATAATATTATTGAAAATGTTGACATTGGCGATGGTAAAAGGGTAAATATCACTGACTTTTTTAGGGTCCATTCGTTTGGTAACTCAGAACTTACCTCCAATCCAGAAGCCTCAGAACATCTGATAAAACGTTATTCAGTTACCAAAGAAATAACTTTCCAATAACTTTGCAGAATACTCAGAACTCATCCAAAATCTGTTGGAGAGGGTTACCATTATGAATATATGTCAAAAAATTTGTGGAGTGTTTGCGTTTGACTTTATAATTTTTGCCATGAATGACATTTACTTACTTTGCAGAATCGCAACGGGAAAAGATTTTCTGTTGAAAAAGTGTTCTGTTAAATATCAAAGAGAAAATGTTCTCCTAGAATTAAAACAAATGCATCATGGGTTTTAAAACCCAACAGTGTAGAGTCTTCAGCAATTCTGCAAATGACAATGGACCAAAAGAATGTGAATCCAGCCACGTATGGTTTTGGTTGGAAAAAGTCATTTATTCTCATATTTCTCTGCATGCAGAATTCCCAGATCAGTTTCCAAAAAATATAAAATTCTGGATGTCTTTAGTCTTCTGCAGAAAACTATCAAACAAAGGGGCCCTTTATAGTATGATATTATAAGTGTACTGAGAGGAACATATACCATAGTTATTATAAAATTTCTCGGCTTAGAAGGCTTTTGTTTCAATCTATTGTCAACATTATAAGCTTGAGGTCAAAAAATTGGTTTGTTTTGCTCACTTTTTGTTCACATGTGTTAAAAACTGACAATCGCAAAGGGATATGTTGATAACGTGATCAAATTCAAAGAAAAATTTGACAATAAAGCCCATTCAATAGCCTTCCAGACCGGGAATTATATAATGACTATGCATATACTCAGTTTCCCAAATGAGTTGAATGATTATTCTTCTATATAGTGAATTTTATCGTGAAAAAAATGAATCAGCTCATGATTAAGTAAAAGATTTTGTTTTTCCTAGGAAGTTTCTTTTGGCCATTTATTGATCCCTGAAAGTTGGAAAAAGAAGAATATTCAACATGATGGATGCTGTCCAGAAAATGAGCATCAACATACACATGGTAGTTTTAATCTTTCATTTCTCACTTGTGAACAAATGACAGCCCCACCCACCTACTCCCCCCTCCTGGCTTTTCTTCAATGCTGTATTAGCTGTGTTAGTTGCATTTGCTTTATATATTAGTTGTGTTAGTTACACACAGAACACTTAACAACTTGTTAAGAACACTGTTTCTATCTTCGATATGGTCTATCATTTACAGAGACAAGTGAGTATCATACTGTTGAATATGACCCGATGATGTTAGATGACCCAGAATTAACATGTGGTAAACACAGAAAAGTTTTGACATTAACATCATATACGGTAATTGTTATTTTCATACATTATCAGTTACTTGTTACTGCAAGAAGGATTTGCACACTTCCTTTGTAATGCCCCTCTTTGAAAGCCATATGTACTCATTTATTATGTTAATAAACTGACACCATGTATAGATGGATCCTGTATAAGGTGAAATCTTTACATCTTTCCCTGCCAAGATGAGGTGCTATTAAATTACAAAGTTAGTCAAGACTAATTTGACCGCCAATTTTGCGCATTTTGCCTGACATTTTTATGGACTGAAACAAATTTTAGTGCCTGTATCTTCTTAAAGTAAAATCATTGGCATTAATGAAAGATTTGAAAAAGAAAAACGCTAAATGGAGTTGCATATTTGATATCGGATTGTAAGTAGATCGTAAAGTCAAATGTAAACATCTGAATCTCTTTTTTCACCTTCTGCTTCAAGAATTAAAATTTATCTAATGGCAATTAGTTAAAAAATGAGTTTTTCGTATTTTGTACATTCAAGACTGTTTCCTCTTCTTTTCAGGTATCTATAATCCCATATGCAAAACCATCTGAAGTCAAGAAGGATGTAAATGAACAATTTAAAGAAAAATACCCCAATCTCTCCATAACTCTCTCAAAGTTAAGAAGGTATACATACAAAGTCTATGTGATAATACAGAAATGGCTTAGAATTTTATGATTTATAATGTAATTGTTGAAATTCACTGTATTGCAAATTTTAGTAAATATTTTTGGAATTTTTGCTTTCTTTTATTGTTGTAGCATAAAATCAGAATTGATGCAAATGAGTCAAAAGGTATACATTTAATTTTGCTCCTCGGAAACTATGTTATTTCACACAAAATCATGAAAATTATGACATTTTGTAGTTCACATGGAAAGCTAAGAATCAAAGGTAAAGAATGGCATCGTTTATTCTAACAAAAAACAATGTCGACTAGGGATTGGCGGCGTTACATTTTTAAGATGACTCCGTCGGCACCTTACGAAAGAAGAGTGATTTTTTAATTTTGATAGAATTACAATTGAGGAAAAGTTACAGCGGTGTCTTTTTACGATGCAAACATAAGCCTCAGAATCCAAGAACATTTTACCCCAAAATCATAAGTTTTGATAAATTTTTCTTTTGCAAAGTTTCACTCAATGTAAGTAATTGTCTGTACCTTCTATCTTTTTAAAGAGATACATTTTCATGTGGATTTACTTGCATGAGTTGATATTTTTTACATTTTGCATGAATTGTTTTTATACAAAAATTGGGCTTGGGAGTCATATTAATGAAAACTTAAAATTTTTTTGTTGTAGATGAATCTGGAGATTGCGGTGTTGGCAAATGCTTTTGTTTATTTTGAAAAGGCTATACTCAGGGTAAATACTACCTTAGTGCTATAAATAAACACCCCCATCTTTTCACTGCCTCTTTAGTCAGGTAGCTATTAAGAGCCTTTTGCTTGCAATTTTAGTAAGGATGTAAAAACAAGAAATGTCCTCTTAAATGTTGTAGATCATGTTTTTTACTGGACACAAAATTACTGTCAATTTATCAAATTAATGTATTACAAAACTAATATCATTTTGGCCAGTCGTAGTCCAGTATCCATTTTGTAGAAAATAATTTTTTGCAACGTTCCTGATGCTCACACTACCCGCTTGGTGAGTGAATAGTAAAGCGAGAGGAAGGTTTTTGGACTAGGAATAGGAGAGTTTTTAATGGATATACTCAATTTTTTTGTCGTTAAGGAGTTTGGGGTAAAAAAAAATGAGCTTCGGGAAAATGTTCAAACCCATTTTCTACCCAAACGATAAAGAATAAGTGTATATTGGTTTGAATGTCTTCTACTTGGATCTGAGAAAACAATGCGAGAGAAATTTTCGCGAAGCGACTTTCGCTAAAATTAATCTCTCAAAATATTTCAAATGATAAATTTGCGAAAATTAATCCACAGAAAGCTAATTCATAAAATCTAATTTAGTTATGACCTTGAACAAAGTTTTGCAAATTCTAAACGTCTTTTTGTCTTCATCATAAAAAAATTGGAATAATTAATACTGGGAAAAATTTTGAGATAAGCGATTTGCAAAAATTATGTGTTTTTGACCTTGTGAAAATTTCTCTTGCATTGTTTTCTCTGATTAAAAAATACTGTTTTTTGAGAGGTTTTTAGTGGTATATATAGTTGATTTTCGGTTTTAACAACAGTGATGATGAATTTTTGTTTTTGAAAATTCCTACAGTAAACCTTATGTGACCTTACTTGAAATGTTCTAGAGACACACATTTTGGTGCATACAAATGGTCTAATAACAATTTTTAAACAAAAATTTAGTATCTTACCGTTCCATTCTACTTGCAACTCTCAATAGCTACTAGACCACTTTAGTTCTTTTCCAATATAGAATCAATTGACCATTTCAGAGCAGCATTTACTAGAAACATACTCTGATTCCCTGTAGTCTCATTACTAACTATTTCTGGTTAAAACAAATTTATGAAATTTATGAACAGTCAAAAGTTTTCCTTAACAATAATTGATCTTTATAAAGTATTGATAAAGGGAAGTCTAATTTTCATCTCTCCTCCCGCCCTTGATTGAACAATTTAAACAACCCACCAAATGAATTACTTCAATGACAGTTGTCTCTGTTTGGAAGGGTACCTTGATTAATTTCTGTTTGATTTTTCAATTATGTAACTTCTTTTAGACTAAACTGCATAAAGGCAATAGAAAATGTATTGCAGGTATGTGAATCGGTTCATTCTTTTTTATCATTTTAATTTTAAAGTTATGTGAAATCAAGCTTGATACCATTGGTAATCTGCCAAAAACAAAAAACCCTTATGCAACCTAGCAGGACTCAACTGTGCAACCTAGCCTTTCTAGACAACAGGGTATTCAGAAAAATGGAACACTCTCGGTTGATGGTTAAAACATTCTGTTATGTTAATCAATAAGAACAAGTGTTTTTTTTACTGTTGAGGGAATCACTGATGATTTGATATCTTTTCACGTTTTAGCCATTAAATTAATTTTTTAAACATCTTGAGATATGTTGCTGTGTAACTTTTATCGTTCCCTTTTTTCTGGATACCTGTATAGCTACCAGTCCATGTCAAACTGTGGATTGATAGGGAATCTGATAAACGTCAAAGTTTTACCTTAAACACTATACTAAAAGCAAAGAGATTTCTCCATGATGATTATGTTTGCCAATCGACCGCCAGTTAAAGTAACGTTGTAGTTTACAATTTAAAGTGGAATCCAGCTCAGTATTCTCAATTCACTTCATATCGCAAATATATTTGAATTACTCAGATTTTCTCTTTATACAATCTTTTATTCGTTACAGGGGCATGTTTGTTACTATCTATCAAATTCTTTGATGATGTGAATGGAAAAAATGTTAAACCTTGCATTGAAGTAAGTATAAAGAACCCTATCCAGGAAATACATACAGAACTCAGTTGTGTGTTGAACTTGAAATCCTCCTTCAATGTTAATTTCAATACATAGAACAAATCAGGTAAAACCTGATAGGTCGTTTGTTCTGTTATAACAGTTTTGTTATTCATTACAAGGAGTGGAGTATGATGGAAAAGATTGATTGATTTTCTTTCTTTTTCTTTTTCTTTTTTAGGTTATTAAAGATCAATTCAAAGTAAGTCATAAAGACTTGCTTTCTTGCGAGCTTCAACTTTTGGTGCTTTTAGAATTTTCTCTTCAAACTCCTCATTATGAAGTTTCTCCAATGTATAAACGATTGGAAACTTTGATATGATTTAATTGATAGATTTTGCATTATTACGTCATGATAGGTAAAATTTAAAAAAAGGTTAGGTTACAGTTTTTTTTATTATCAAGAATACCATTCATCGTGACTTACTGAATTATTTCAAACGCATTTTAATTGATAAGATAATGAAAGTGTATTCAAAGAAAGTCAGCTATTTTTTTCCTTAACTTCTAAAATGCTATGATATTTAGTGCTGAGAAAAAGTCATGAGGTTGTCTCCTTTTGGCTGACATTTTTTATTAGACCCAATGCCCTATAAGATTTCGAGAAGTCATTTATTAATGTTTAATTTACCATACAAAGACCTGCTCCATGACACTTATGGTCCATGTGATTCGGCAACCTGTGACTGTTCCAAAGAGGGGTCAATATTCATAGCATGTACCAATCTCGAGATATTGATTTTTTTTAACTTTAATGACGTCATAGGTGACTTTGTGGTGTCACTTCTTTTTTAACATATACAGTATGTCTCAAAGACTTTGCACCGTTCTACAACATTCAAAAGAATTAAAAAGTAGGAAAGTGATTTTTATTATTATGTTGGGAGTAATACAATTAAAGGTGAAATATTTAATTATTGTTAATCGTTCTTGTTTCACTAAGTCATTAGTTTCACAATTAAATCTTTGGCTGTTTTAAAACTGTAGTCAACCGGTGCAAAATTTTTTGAGACATAACTATTTAATGATCTCCTTTTATGGGTAATGTAATATATTTATGATACATAGTGTTATTTTTTATTGAACTAGCATACAGTGTAAATGATTTTTTTATTTGATTATACTAAAGCTCATTTCTTAATGTCTGTTAAAAAATAACGAAAAAAAGTTTACTTGTGGGAATATTTTGTTCCTTATGCCTTCGTGTTGTTTCCCACATATGTATGCTCTCTGCCTTCCTAGATAATTGTAGTATCCTCCCATTCTCAGTCCCCCAAGCAAAGCTGTCCCCTAAGGGTTAGCCTTTCCTCCCTCAAGGAAAATATTTTCAAACCTCCCCTAGCCCTAAGTAAAAAGCTAGTCATCAGAAGCATAGAAAACAAGAAGAAAAAAATCCTCAGAAAAAATCCATGAAATCTATTAGCTGTTTATTTTAGCCTTCAATTGACTTAACTTCCATCAAATGTATTTATACCTGCAAGATTTCATTCTGTAGTTTAGACAGGCAGTAAAATGATATATACAAAAATATTGACTCTAGGAAAAATTTAGCCTACCCCTCTCCAAGCAGCCATTTTTTGAAAATCCGAGTCCCCTTCTAAGAAGAACACTGTTATTGTTTTTAAATCATGCTATTTTGGTATTGTTGATGATCTAAAGTCTATTTAATCCGCTTCAATCGAGGCAAGTTTAATGTTGAATGACTCGTTTTGTCAGCAAACAATAATGAAATTTTATGGATATGCTTATTTTCTTAGGTAATGAAAATTATTACTAGTAAGTAAAATGAAAGGAAGAACATGAAACGACCATGAGATCAATAAATCGATGGTTTCTTTTAATTGTTATTATATCATGTATAATTATTTGGTGGCTTGTTTCAAATCAGAAGAAAAGTTTTTTGATAAAAGGACATAGAAAAGTTGGAAAAACTACATCTGAAAAAAATGATATGGTTATTTTGTACAACCGAGTACCAAAGACCGGAAGCACGAGTTTCATGAACATTATGTACAAATTAACTTCTGTGAACCACTTCACAGCTGCTTATGTCAATGTATCATCGAAAAGTCATCGTTGGCTGTTTAAAGATCAGTATTTTTTTGCGCATAACATAACAAATTGGCATGACAAAAAACCTGCCATATATCATGGGCATTTTCCTTTCATCAGTTTTATCAGCATGGGGTTCAAGCAACCACTTTACATAAATATTGTCAGAGAACCACTAGAGAGGTTGGTATCTCATTATTATTTTGTACGGTATGGTGATACTTATCTTCCAAATAAAATAAGAAATAAACAGGGTGATAAAACAACATTTGATGAATGCGTACAGAAGAAGAAGTCAGATTGTGCGGTGGAGAAACTATGGCTTCAAATTCCGTATTTCTGTGGGAATGACCCAGAATGTTGGAAACCGGGAAACAGAGGCGCGCTACACCGAGCCAAAAGGAATATTATCAATTACTACTTTTTAGTGGGTACCACTGAAGGACTTGGTCAGTTCATAGAAGTACTTGATGCCACCGTACAAGGAATTTTTAAAGGGGCTTTTGATGTTTATAATGCCAATGGTGGGTTTCATATCAGAAAAACTAAAAAGAAAATTCCACTTGAATCAAAAACTATTGACTATTTTCAATCACAAAGTATTTGGAAATTGGAGCAAGAATTTTATTTGTTTGTAAAAGAACGTTTTACAGAAACATACAAAGATTTCAGGAAAGGAAGAAGTGTAGAATATATCAAATTGATATCTGGTTAGATAATAATTTCTGTTGATTTACGGTCTCTAGTGAATGATTCTTAAAAATTTCTTGTGTTGAATAAAAGGAAAAATGTTTTGGTCGTAGGTTATACCCAGAAAACTCTTAATTACCGATTCTAAAGTGGCTGTGACTGATCATCAATTTTAAATACCCAATGTTTGCGTGAATTTTTGCAATGTAAAATGATATTTTAAAGCTCTTATGTTTTAAATTCTCTATTTACACATGTCAGTATTTTAAAGATATTTTGTTAGTATTTTTATGCTTATTCAAATTATTAATATTATTCCATTTTTATACTGTACTATAATAAAAACGACAAAAAATTTATATACTTTTTCTCTCGCTAATTATCATTTTATGGATTCATCTTGACGACTGATTATTTCAAGCTAAGACTTTAAACTTTCTGGGTAACTTTCTAAATCTACTCAAGCCTTTGGGTACTTTGAAATTTTTTCGTTTTGATGGAGCTGTGACCGAGTGGTTAGGGTTCGGGTTAGGTCGTTTAAACAGGGGGTTCAGAGGTCGAATTCCTTGCGAGGCTTGCGGTAGTAAAATTCACCAATCACTGTTAATTCTGCATGGTGCCCTGAGGTGTTTTCAGAAAGGCAGGACCCTCATTGATAGCTGTTCATAAAGAACTGAAGAGGTTAACCATGGAAAATAATCACATTCATTGCCATTAACCATGTTTCCCGAAATTGACTAAAATTGGATCATTTATAATTTCAAGACTATTTTGACTGTGGTTAAATTTTCCAAGATTACAAAATTATTCTTTTAGTCGGAGTCACTTTTGTACATAACTCTCCTTTTCTATGTACTTAATTAATTAAGGTTGAAATTCTATTTTTAATGTTATAGTGTCAATAACTATTAATTAATAGTAAAAATATAATTGTAAAAATGGTTGAAATAACAGAGACGCCACCAAGATCCAAAGTCTTTTTTGATGTCAGCATCGGTGGAGAGAGAGGTAAGTTTTTTTCTCTTCTGTTATGTTTTCCTTCACAAGATAATATGTTGATTTTTATTTCAGAACTTGCACACTCATCTATTTTTAACCCAATGCATTAGACCATTTCCTGAACAAGTCAGCGTTTTGGTCTTTTTGAATGTCTAAACGCGAAGGAAATATTTGGCACCATTTTGAAATAATATATTCTTCTTACGGTGTTATAGGCTAGTGATATTTTCCTTGACAATATTGAAACAAACAAAAAAGAGACTTCAGTCTATTATTGTCTTTTTTTAATTTAGTTGGTCGAATCATCTTTGAGTTGTTTAATGATGTTGTACCAAAAACAGCGGAGAATTTTAGATCGTTATGTGTTGGTGATAAAGGAACAGGGAATAGTGGCAAACCATTGCATTACAAAGGATCTATCTTTCATAGAAGTAAGTCCATTCTTTTTTATAATATTTAAGTTTTTTTTAAAGTCGAAAATATACAATTCGTTTCAAGAACTTTAATTTAAATGAATGCTGCTGAGAGCCACGTCTATAGAGTCCTTTCGATTTTAAATCCTCGAAGTGATGGGTGATGGGCGTGGTCATCGACTGATGATTTGTGGTAACACTCTATCATCGGTCATTAGGAAAATTATCCTCAATTTTTTACATTCTTTTGCTCTCTGCCTCATTAATCACAACCCATTCCGTATCATCTCTCTGGCAAATATGGTGCTTTTCTGTCCACAAGATTGATTTCCATTTTCTTTTCCCCTCTTCCTTTTTGTTTCTGTATTTTGTTGTGTTGTCCTTCGTGTTGTCTTGTTCTTAGTGCTTGATGGTGATGTGTTGTATACAGCTATCGTAGACCTGAAGCTGTGATGAGATTAATACTCTCATACTAAATATGTGTATTTTATGGGCAGACAGGTTCTTCGGACAGGTTCTTGGGAAAGCCTATTTTACGTGAAATTTCCGACAAAAATTGATGGTTTTTAAGATGAATTTCGATAAAAATTTATTCAGAAATCATGCCTAAAATGCCAAAAAAAATGATGGTAAACACTTTTCAAAAATAGAAATTGAAAGAATTTTTCTGAGAAATCTCTCGCTGATTTTACAAAGCCAGAAACTTTCGAAATTGCGAAAAACACAAATTCTTCATCAGCTAAATAATTATTAAGTCATTTTGACGTTGGTCTTATTGTTTAAAAACTGAAAATTTATCCGTTAAACAACCATTCGATATTATAATATTCGTATGTTTCTTTATTTTAGTTATCAAGGATTTCATGATCCAGGGTGGTGATTTTACAAATAGCAATGGCACCGGTGGAGAATCTATATATGGTGAAAAATTTGAAGATGAAAATTTTGATCTAAAGGTATTTGATAAACTTAAAAATCAAGAGGTTTTTAATAACAAAGTCTAACGCGTTTAGTTTTAAGCGTAGAAAAGATTTCTCTCGATTCTTCAAACAATATCATGGACCTCTTTACTAATGAAAAAAGCCACATAATTCAACAACGATAGCTGACACTCATTTCTTCCAAATCACTTATTTCAGCACGACATACCAGGACTTCTTTCAATGGCCAATGCTGGTCCTGGAACAAACGGAAGTCAGTTTTTTATCACCACTGTTCCGACTGCACATTTGGATGGTAAACATGTTGTATTCGGTAAAGTACTTAAAGGAATGGGTCTGGTCAGGGAGTTAGAAAACGTCCCAAAATCAGGAGAAAATCCATCAAAGGTAATCCTCATTTGGCTCTTTTTTCAATATTATTGTAATTCCCTGAGGATGATATGGGCGATTCTCAGTCACATACGTCACGCAAAAAAAAGACACGGTATGTACCTAGAAGCTCCGTGACCCATACACCATTTGGTAGCACCCATCCCCGCCGAGCAATTGAGCATAAACTATCTTGAATTTTGGTTGACATTTCATGAGAATGGCCCATATGCAGATGATATAAAATCGTTAGATAAGCATGTAATATTTCACCGTTTGGGATGCAGAAAAGTTTTGTTTTTGATTCTTATATATATTATTGTATAATTTCAGATATTTCTGTATTGCCATTATTCTTAAGTAGCTGGATAAGTTTGATCTTTATTGATTACATCAAACTTGGACATTGTTCCAAAATAGTGCTTATTTAAATGTTTTTTTTGGCTCTTATTTTCATACAAGCAACACTTGTTAAAGAATCATTTAAAGGACACTTTGTTGTTTGAAAAATAGATGGGTTGATCGCACTTAATGATGCTGAACGGTACGGGCTTATATTACAATGAATTTGTGTCTCTACTAAGAAACATCAGTACCTGATCATGGAAACGACTATGAAGTGTACTGTTCGTAATTCTAGAAATGTGTTATTGAGGATTGTGGTGAGATCCAAACTGGAGAAGATGACGGTTTCATACAAGATGATGGCACAGGTGATTTACTACCAGATTCGCCTGAAGATTCTGATGTCAACTTCAAAGAAGTAAGTTCTTTTTCTAGCGTAACGTCAGCCATATGGACCTATGACCTAGCAATTAAGAGGTCAGATGCGTGAACCAGGGTTCTCTTTTCCAATCGTGTTACACGCCTCGATATGATTTTCGGATTTCGCGATGGAATTTTGCAAAATCGCGATAGTCAATTTTTATTGAAACAAAAAACTGACTTCAATTGCAAGTTTATTAGCTCTAGACATGTTTATGCAAACTCAATTTATTGGTTAGTAAGCTGTCATCATTTTGTCTTTTCCCTCCATTTCCTGCCTAATAGTTTTATATTTCTTTCATTCCATTACCGTAATTATTCTAATTTAACGCTGCTTCTAATTAACGCGGGTGGACAAAAATGGCCAAAAGTTTGTAATTAATCGCCTCCAATTATTAACGCGGGTCGAAAATTTTGCATATTTTATTTGCCTCTAATATAACGCGGATCGGAGATTTTTAAACAAAATAAGCACTGGTTTAAATTAAGTGAAAATATATTTCGATAAAAAGATTAAGCAAAAGGATCATCTTCTTCGTCATCTTCGTCGGCGCGGCATTAATTAAGGCTGTCCTGCGCCTTTTCCATGCATTTTCTAGAGACCTTCCTCAAGGAGGGATGGAACTCCCAGCCCTATA
>JAUBWS010049023.1:0-15617 GCA_032270445.1 Darlingtonia californica | reverse complement strand
CAAAAAAATTCAACCAACCACTGAATAAGTACCACCCTTTGGAACGAGAGCTACACTTTCCACTACCGAGATTGCAAACTACACATTTGCAAAGCACAGAAGCATCCAACGAGCTCAAAATACAAAATATCTGTTCTTTTTTTCTAGGAAGGTCACTTTGACAAAGAATCCAGCCAAAGCCAAATGGTCTCAGAAAACCTCGAAAAATCTAGGAAACTAACATTTTTCTTCAAAAAAGTAAAAATCCAGCAGCCCTAAAACACAAAACATCTGATCCAGGAAATCAAAAAAGAATCAAACCATCTCAGAACACATCGTATTATCTGGGAGACTAGAATTTTAGATTAAATACATAAAAATGTAAGAGCATAAAACAGAAAATATCTGGCTTTTTTTCCAGGAAAGCCAAAAAATCTAGCAGGAAGTATCAAATGCTCTCAGAACACATCCATATTTTCCAGAAAGCCGAAATTTTCGTCCGAACACATCAAATTTTCCATCAAAGTAACTTTCGAAATATTCTCCGAACACATGTAAATTTCTAGGAAAAACATGCCTTCCAAATACAGATATACAAAAATGCCTCATTGGCTGCTTTCGAAAGCTATCAAATTATAAAAAAAATAATACTTGCTCAGGTATAAAAGTTAAATTTGGAAAGAGATTATTATGTTATTCTAAAAATATTTAGATTATTTGTTTTAGCATTCACAATACGATCAAGGATCAAATCGAGCGAGAAAAAATAAGAGCATTGTAGTTGAGCGACAATTATCATAAAAAGAGAGTGTCTAAGTAGAAATATTTATACGATAAACTAAAAAATTCCATACAAACATTTTTAATATCAGAAAAATTGATGAAAATATGACTACGTACCTTCTATTCATTCTGTATTGATCAAAATTCAGGTGGCGGAATAAAAAATGTCTTTCACTAGCGTGACAATTGATCCAAAACCCTAGTTAAATGAAGAAAACGAAGTTAGTTATGAAAAAAAGTAAAAACGAATTGATAACAAGAACATTATCTGATCTATTTATTTTTTATCTTAATTAAAGTTATCAAGGAAATATTCATAGAATGTTCGGTACAGAAGCCGTCCAAAAGAACCATTTGTTTTTATTTCACGTTCTTCCTCCATGGAAAAACTCCGTATTAAAGGTTCCAACTAGCATATTTTGTTTCAAAACTGAAGAATGGGATGTTTATAGCAGATTTTTTAAGAGATATCTTTCTATGAAATATATTCTGCGAACGTTTTCGATAATTTTCTTCAAACCAATATTTAAATGAGAAAAATACGTAAACAAGGACCATTAAATTTGACTAAGAAATAAGAGCAAGAAAACAACAATCATAGACTCACATTTTAGTTCAGAATGTAAGAATAACCTTATTTTAATTATTTTTTATTATTTCCTCGTGAATTCAAAAATAACCATGACTGCTTGAATTATTTTGTTTCACTAAGAAAGGGTTTGGCAAGTATGAACATACATAAGAAAACCTTGACATTTCTATGAAAGTAAATACTCCGTAAAATACTGTAAGAACAAATCAGGTTGAAAAAGCCTTGGAAAATAAGGACATCCAATGTTACGTTGATTATTAGTGATTCTTATAAAAAGCATGTATACTAGAACGAGGTCTTAACTTAAAGCCTACTTACGTCTCCGTAATACTCAATTTTTTTCATCTAAGTAATCATCGGGCCAAACATTCAACTCCTTAAATGAGTATTCGTTCGTGAATTTAAAGCAAAAACCCCTGCCCCCTGCTAAATAATTGGAAAACAATTTATTCGTATTGCGAAATTTTATTCTCGCGAAAAATTTGAATTTATTTGATTCGCGGAAATTAGTTCTCACGAAAATCATTTCTTTAAGGTACTACCTCGATTTCTCACTTTAAAAAAAATAGAGAACTGAGTTGCTAAATCGATTTCTTATCTTCAGAAATAGAGAACTGAGTTACTAAATCGATTTCTTATTTTCAGAAATAGAGAACTGAGTTACTAAATCGATTTCTTAATTTCAGAAATACAGAACTGAGTTACTAAATCGATTTCTTATTTTCAGAAATAGTGAACTGAGTTACACTAACTTGATTTCTTTTAAGAGATAGAGAGCCGAGTTACATATGGGATCTAAAAATTTTTTTATAATAAATATCTAGGCAAATGAATGCAAATAATTCTAGTTGACGCGAAATTCCAGCTGACGCAAGTAGTTCTTGTAAGAAAATTTCTCTACGATTACGCACATCTCTGGTATACCATTGAATTTCGAAAATGCTGGGAAAAGAAATTTAAATTTTACTTAAATTAGTTGTTCAATTTTAAACTGTTTTTATTAATGTGTTTCCAGTTCGACGATGATATGAAATAATATCAAATATACTGCAAATAATATATTAAATTGCTGGTCCAATAAATGGTTTTCATAACTTAAATTAGGCTCAAGTTTAACCCAAATTTAGAACATACTGAACATTTTGTACAATTGTTGTCGAATTTGAGTAAGTTTCACATTTGGGTTATATCTTATCTAGGCCATGCAGGTTTAAAATCGACAAAATCAAAAATGCCTTTCCGAAAATCAGTGGCGCCGAATTAAAAATTGAAAATATAATGATATGCGTGTAAACATTTCATTTCAAGTAATCAATCATGTCATCTAAAGTTTTCCTGTTTTTTATTTTGTCCCCTATAGCATATTAAACGTATAGTACAAAAATAATCATTTTTTTGACATCCGAGTTTATGACGCTTATTTTTCTCAACTAGCATAAACTTCTTTAACTTCTATAAAAAAATGAAACTTAATTTGGTATCTTCAAAAAGATTTTGAAGGGTGGGGAAATTGAGGGAAATTATGATTTGATGCTTTTTTATACTCTCTGTAAGAAAATACCGACAAGTTCGTATACTCCTGCACCATCGAATGCACCAATGGTTTCATCGAAGAGGTTCCATTGTTCTTCATCACGTGCCGATAAACACCAAGATGTCTCACGTCAGAAATGTTTCTGAACCTAGTCACAAATTTTAAGTTTCTGAACCTAACTAAAATGACAAAAGAAAAACAAAAATCGAACGTACCGGGGGACCTCTGTATTACAACACTGCCTCACTGTCCACTCGGCCACCGCGGCTTGGTCATCTTCGATGTTTACAACCTAATATTCCACTTTCAATATATGCATCCAGGCTAGATATAAACGTAAGAATCAAGGCTAACCTTATCAATGGTATGAAACCAGGAGTGAAAACTCTAACATGCAGAATAAAATGTCTTATTATGAAAGTTAATAATTGTCTCAACCTTGGTACTTTCAATTGCGTGGTTTATCTTCAGATTTGAAAAGACATTCTTTGAGAAAGGAGATATAGACTCAGAGTATAGACATATGTTGTAGGAGACCAAAGTGAAGAAAGGAATAGATGTAGATATAAAGAAATATAGGGTTACCTGTTTTCGATCAGACAGTCAGGACTATGGAAAGGGATTTCATATATCACATAAATGGACAAACATCTTTAAATTTTGGAAAGTCACCGAAAGAATATGTGTCTCACAACTACGTATTAAACCTGACCATGATCAAAGAAAAGAAAAATATTTAACGTCAATTATAAAGGTATATATGCGAGTCAAAAGAGATGACACATAATTAAAAGATTTGTACTTAGCAGGCCCGGCGGAAGCTATTTTTAATTGATGCGGCCAAATTATTTAATGTTGTGGAAAAAATAGTATTTTTACGGTCATTTCAGCAAAGAAAATAGCCAATAAATTTCAGTTTATAGTTAAAAAAGTTGACCCTTTTTCACCCGCTTATGGATAAACATTTATCATAACTGGGAACTATTGAGATTTGCTTAATTTCTTTTTTGTCGTGAGAAGTTTTAATGCAAATATTTGTTGTTCTTTTCAAAAATCTTATCTAGATCAAAAAAAAGTGGTGCGGCATTTGCCGGAGCTGCCGCAGCGGCTCCGCCTGGCATGCTTAGATCTTATAAATCTACTTAATGAACTGAAACGATCATCAACCATTACGTTAATTTCAGGCGACTTAGATAGATCGAGGTAAACATCCAGAAAATACAATGACACCATTTCTTGGAAACTTCTCGAGGGGACGACGTCATATGAGTCGTGAAGTTGACTTTTGCAATCTCAACAGTTTTTTCATCACCAACAGTGCATTTTAGCATTCCATATGACAACTTGGGAATGTGAACGAAAAATCAACGATCAATACATTACCAAATTGATTAAATAATTTGCCAAACTAATCACAAACAAACTCTCATTGACTCTCGATCTTACTCCAATACTTCTATCGATAGTGACCACCGTATAGTCATCACCCGGCTTGAAATTGAACTCCGTCGTCTTCACCCAAACCACCTCAAACCTAAAGTCTTCGAACAGTTTGACAGTTATCGATTAGCAACCAATGATGACACATATAGACTGTTACACGAGACCGGGGATAAAATCAGAAAAGCTTAGTGATATCAACAATGTGCAGGGTGATGCAAGAATGTTCAAAGCGGTGAGAGAACTACATCGTGAAATTCACAATACCATTCGAAACCATTTTTTACAGCAATTTTATGATGAAAGCATCACTCAACCTTTCCAACCCCAGCCCCACAACAAAATGAGAAATCAAATCTCAAAACAAGAAGTAATTAAGAACGTTACTAAACTCAATAATGACAGAGCACCAGGCTAGGATGATATTAGCGTTGAATTTATCTATTAAATTATCTAAGCCGTATCCCTCCAACAGCTAGTACTGCCGAAACAACATCCACCACCTGAGACTGAATACACAGATGATGCAGACTTTATCACCAATGTTGAAGAGCGTGACCAAGCATTCAATTGAATATTCTCAGATACCCTACCAGAGTTTAACCTTATATCAAATGTCACGAAAACATAACACGCCATTATAGAGAGAGGGTCATACGACACTGAACTATGGCGCCATGTGAAGAAACTAGGCATATTACTAGGAGATAGAGAGGACATTGCAAGGAGAAAACAACTTGCAATTTTACGGTACGAGAAAGTTTGGCTCAAAAAAAGATCGTCTCAATGAACGCCTCCGTATGGAAATCTATAATACCATTGTCAAACCAGTCTTTTTATATAACTGTTCAACCTGGGGGTTATCAAAAACTGATGAAGATAACCTTGACTCATTTCACCGTAAACAACTGAGGAGAGTGATCGGAAAGAGATATCCAGACAGAATTTCAAATGCCAACCTTTATGCAACATGCAAGGAAACCCCAATCAGCCTAGAGATCCTTAAACTTAGATGGCAAAGATTCAGATTCGATAAAGATGTGCCAGTCTACCAATCCATGGTGTACTACTTCGAATTCCTCACTGCAAAACCGGGCTTCCGTGGTGGGAAGAGAACAACTATAATTGTGACCACACTAAATAATGACATTGAAGTCATGAAAAAGCACTTAGTTAGGAACAGTTTTTGAAGATTATCCTTTTATACGTAGACTTTCGGAAACCTTAATTTCACAAAATGACTTGGACAATTTGAGGACTCTGGCTAGTGACAGAGTATCCTGGCAGATATTTATTGGACATACTTATTCAGCAGCCAAAGCGAACAGATCAATTTAATTGGTTTGTGTGCTGAAGGCTTCCTACTACTATTACTGCTACTACTACTATATGAAACCGCCGGCGCTCAAGCCTCAGACGAATGTTCTTATTTACTTTTTTGTAAGTTGACGTTACGGCGTTTTTCAGTAGCTTATTGTGGTCTTCTTTCGATAACTTCTATCAGTTTGTTGTCTTATCAGAGAATGTCAGTGTTGTTTTTGAGTCGTTCGTAGTTTTTTTTATATCCTGTTGAAGCGTTTTCTGGAATTGATTGTTGCTTTCACGGAATTTTAGTGATTTGACGTTAACGGAACGATTTCTTTTATCAGGATGGACAGTTGAGAGTTTTCAAGCCATAGGTTTAATTTCTGGTGCTACGTCGTTCGTTGTTTGTGATGTTTCTTATTCTGTTCGTAAAAATGTGCTTTCCACCTCATTCTTTTGATCACCATTTCCTCTTTTTCAATCAGCAGAAGTTCGTCACTCCTTTCAGTTCAGATGGTGTCGAAATGTTTTTGTACGAATAATCAAACTGTAATTTCTCCATTACTATTTTGATCAATGAACTTGAGTACTCGACATGATGGAGCGTAGATATTTCTTTATAAAGATGCTTAGAGAGACTGCTCTATAACTTCAAATTAGATAGAAGCCATATTCATATTTAAAAAGTAAAAAATTTAAATCTTTTTTCAATGGAAGTTTGGGGGTAAAACAATGTTTGCCCGATTTTGATGAAAATTGCATCTTTTAGTACAGCCGTTTTAAAAATCTTTATTTCATTCTCGAGATATTTGGGTTTGAAAATCTTTTATTTGTATTAAGGAATTAAGGTGTATAAATTCAAGCCTTGATTCAGGGGCGGATACAGACTCTTCAAACCACAATGTGAAAATCCCGAACTTTTCCGATTTTCTGATCAAATATCCCCGATTCTTCCCAAAATGTCTATAAAATTTTCATAATCTTGGATATTGAAATTGCATGTAGCTGATGAATTATTTGGGAAAATATGTTTACAGTCCAACATTAAGTGAAAGTCATGTGACTTTTATGGTCTATTTGAACAGTTTGAATCAACATTGATTTTATAATCGAAAACATATACGTCATTAAAATTAATGACGTCAAGAAGTATATAATAGTGATAACAATTATTCAACTGATCAATTTCAATTTCGAATTGATTAAATAGTTAATTTAAATACCATTTTTTTGCAAAAATAAACTTTATAAGAATCCTAGGAACCAAACTGGGGGGTCAATTCAGTTGCCTCATATTAAAAACAATAAGTATAAGACCAATAAATATTATTAGACCAACACCCAAGAAAGGAGAGGGCTTGTCTCCCATTCAACATATCACACAACAAATTATGTCAGAAAGATTACTTTTAAAGTGCAAAAATGCTTGGATTAAATTGTGTTAAGAATGTAGAATTAGAACATCATTTGTTAGTAGTTCTTCCAGAGAAATTTCCCTGTTTTCATTTTTATTAACCCTTTGGTTACGCTGCTTTTTAAAAATGTGAAAAATTTTATACACATTTTCAACACTTTCAACTATTTGGACAGTTGATTGAGATAGGAAGTTCAGTTTAATATCAAAAGAAAATTCTTTCTACGCTCTTTAAAAAAGTTCCTGGGTTGTTTGGGCCAATTTTAATTTGTTCAGAAGCTATTGGCTTCCAAAGACATAGTGGTATTTTGGCCAAATTTGGACGTCCTTCGGAGTCTCCACAGAATTTCACTAAACCTTTGAAATTTTCGAAAAAGTTTCTTGATTATGGAATCACCAAAACTTTTAAAGTTCGTAATTATTTAGCTACTGGGTGAAAATCGATCTTAAAACATTATCAGGTGTCATCAAATTTCTCAAAAAGTCAAAATCACAAATGCTGATATTTATTGAAAAGTGATTTTTTAGTTCTGTTTGAAGTTTCTGAAAGCTAATACAATACTCTTTAACATGTTTGTTGGTTTTTAAATAATTCCGGACTGGTTTTCGGCAAAAAAACTGCGAAAAACGGACTAGCACGATAGTCTCGTGCGACCCCAAAATTTTCCGTTGCTATGGCAACAAATTTCGAAAAAATTTACTCAAAAATATTTCATACATCATTTTAGGAAAACTCATACAATTTCCTTACTTAACCTCTAGTCTTTCAAAAGTTATTTGGGGAAAAACGGGAGGGGGCCGAATAAGGTTAGGGCGAGTTTCTATTTGTCATGTGTGGCACAGGAACGGTAAAGGAAAACATAAATACATCTGATTGGTTTGTTAGTAATTATTCTTTTGTTGTTCTATTGTCCTGTTGAAAGTCCAAAGTTGAATTTGGTTATCATTTGCCCAAGGACAAGAAAAGTTTATGGACCAAACTGATTGTAAAATTTTAGTTTTCCTGTCCGTTTTGGGTACCCGTCCGTTTTCCCTTTACCAAACAGGGAAAGTGGAAATCAGTCTTTATTTCTAATTTAGATTATTTTGTCTTTTAGTTTGCTTCGTTTATCTCATGGAAATAATAAGACTCCACATATATACGATTGAAATAAAAATAAAAACAAACAAACGTGTCTATTGTGGGAAAATTACCCTTGCAATTGTGATGGGCCTACAATTACCATAAATGGAAAAGTACTATACGCTACCCTACATATAATAGGTTGCAAAGTGTTTGGTGTTTGCTTCTTTTCTTTATTAAAAATAAAATCAAATTGAAAATAGCAGCTTCATAAACTACCTTGGTGGCGGCACTGTTTTTCAGAATGTGTAAATGAAAAATTTTAAACAGCACTGGCTGAAAAAGATTTTTATCAAATGTCTTGGGCACCCAGGCGATTTAAAGCGCCGTTCAGAAGTTCCGGAAATTTTTTACTCGGGATATCCGGGTAGCCTATTAACAAATTTAAGTATACAGAACAAATTCATTTCTTTAATTTTCTTTCCTTTTTGACTGATCGATAGATCGATTGATTGATTGGTTGGTTGATTGATTGGTGGATCTATGAAAACTTTAAAGAGAGGAAAGAATGTTAAATTTAGCTTACTAACTAAGGGATCGTCTCAATTTTCGTCCCGTTTTTGGACGATTTTTAGATGATTTTATTCTTCTTTTTTGAAAAGGCATCAAAAAAAAAAAAATTATCGTCTCTTGGAACGATTTTTGTAATGACTTGTAAAAGACGATTTTATAAGGACGGTTTGAAAGACGATTTCGGGACAAATTTTTGGACGAATTTAAAAGACGATGTAGAAAAGACTATTTAGGACGAAATTGGAGACGATCCATAAATAAATTTTGTAATTTCATTACCATTTTTAGAATTTTAGCCCGCCTGTTGGTTTAACAAACATCTTTAAATCAATTTTACATGCGAATAATTGTTTAGCGTGCTTGTCACAATCAAGGCCACTTTAAACACCCTTGCTGCAACAGATTCTCTCGAATTTCTGGTGTGGAATTGCAAAGGCAAGAAAACAACTTAGAAAATTCCATGTGAATGCAATTATGAGTATATTTATGATAAGGTTGAAAATGCGTGGAAATATTTTGAATGTTTTAAAAACTTTCAACGACTGCAGTCTTCCACATTCTTACGGTCAAATTTCCAGTCAAATCCTGAAAAATTCAAAGTATGTATGAACCGTCTTATTATTGTACTGTTATGAGTGACAATTTGAAATTTGAAGTGAAGTAACAGAGAACAAACAACGAAAATAAAAATGGCAACACATTCTCATAATGGTCGAAGTTACTTTATTCGGAACTGACGCCTTTTTCTCTTGACACAGAGTGAAATTGTTATTGTTGAGCGCAGCAAGAAAAATTCTAAGTTTAGCGCAAACCAAGATTCAAAGACCAAATTTTCACAAAATCTAGCCATTTTAAGGGAAATGGACTTAGGGCAGATTTATTGACACTGACTTATTTTACCTTTTTAAAATCATTTACGCGAATTGCGAAAAAATTTCTGCGCGCCAAAAGTTTTCCAAACAACGTATATTTGCGAAATTCAAGGAGAGAAAGTGGGGTTTAATCACAGTCAGCCTCACATGGAATTACTGATTGCTGGTCCATTATATAATATACAATGTGTGTAATGTGTACAAACGTTGTTAGATTTTGACAGATATGTTAGTTTCTAAATGTTTGAAAAAGGGTAAAAGTGAGAAGACGTAGTTAAATCAAATGATTCATCAGTAATCAATATTTAAGACATAGAACAAAAAACCGAAGTTCTCTTGAACAATATTTACATATAAAGTATCAACTAAACACTATAAAGTGATAAAATATTTACATTTTTCATGAAAATGAAAGTACGAAGAACATTCAATTTGACGAAACGAAAGTTAACTTACCAAGTAAAACCCATCATCCAAAAAGACCAATTCAGAATAAGTACCTTATTTCCCCTTTTTAAGCTACCCTCAGTAAAAAAGGTTTATACGCAACCCTTCCCCAATCTTTCCTATTTATTCGTAAGTTAGTTTTCAGTTACATTCAAGGTTTTTATTTCAACTTCCAGTTTTATTGAAATAAATGTTTGAACAATTTCCTTAAGAGCGCCAAAAATCAAAAAATAAGAACCCGAGCACTTCTTAAAATTGAAAACCCATAATAAAGAAGCGCTATAAATACAAAATTGACCAGAAAACGGCCAGGGATACCCACATAATATCATACAAAAATTTATATCTATAAAAATGGTATGAATTTTAAATAAATATTTACAGCTTTGGTTAAATACGTGACAAAGTCTACATCACAGGGACGGTTCTCGTTTCAACCTTGGCATTTCGTAGGTGACGTAATATATAGGGATAGGGCGTGGTGGTGCTTCTTGTACCCGCTGCTGGATCTGGTCAATTGATCTATTCGACCGCAGCGCTTCGTCCAACATCCAAATGTAATGATTTGCAGCTCTCAATAAATCGAGTTTAGTAAGCTTTCTTTTGTCTTTTAAACCTGGTACTACATCTCTCAGCTCGTCCATGGCACAATTGATGAGGTGAACTCTTCGGCGTTCACGATCGTTCGCTCGCAACCGTTTGACACGTGAGTTGGACGTAGGTGTTGGATGGAAAGCAGAGGTGTGTTCGTGATGATGATGGGGATTGTGGAGGTCTTGAAAGGAATGGTGACGATGTTCGCTTGGAGAATATAAAGAGTCATCCGATGATGAATTTTCGGAAGTATTTGGTGAATGAGGCTCCAGGTTCTCTTGCTTGATGTACATCCTGGTTTAATATCTGTAAAACGAGTCATCAAAATAATCAATAAAATTGTAAAAATGTTCAATGATTGAGTTACCTAAGACTTAAAAGCGCCTACTGAAATACTTTTTCCACAAAGATTCTAGGTGTTGAGAGAGAAATAAAGTTCTGCAAATTTGCAAAAAATAGAAACAGATTTGTATGCAATCAAAATGGAAAGTATCACAAAATATACCTTTCCAATTCTGGGATCTTCAGCTGTGAAACAGATCTTCGCTTGATGTTTCTTTTCAAACAAATCAATGAAAACGAAATTTAAAAATTCATGTGATTAACTTCCAACTACTTCAGCTTCTACCAATTGCTTGCTACTTCGTTTGCAAAAACAATAACAAAAGCACAAAACACTTCACCTTGCTCACTGTGTGAACAGTTTAGCACAGAGAGTATCACACATTAAATGAGAAAACCCATGCTAAGATATCTTTTTAATAATCATATTCAGCGCGCCAAATTTATTTTAAAGACAAAACTTGATTGTTTTATTGTATTAAAAATATCTTATTTTATTGTATTTTCTTTAACCTTAATCCATTTTTTCTTTGCGTTTTCTCTCGCCTTCTCTTCTTTTCTATCTCGGTATTATGTTTTCTGACAACAAAGTCAAAAGAACTCAAAGCAAACAATAAAGACATTTCTCGATCACACCTGACGCATATTTTGTTGTGTTTTGTTATATACTTCAAAGAAGACCTATTAATTTGCTTTTCAACAAATATTGAAATTCAATAATACTTTATTTTACAATGACGTCCACCGTGGAGAGGTCCACAAGACAATAGACAACAATTCAATCAGACAATATAGTATAGCCGACAAACCATGAAATTTAACTTAATCGAACATTCACGTAACATTCAGGTAACATTCACAACGTCATTTCAATTGATAAAGTCATAAAGTGATTTAAAATAGTATAAATTACCCATAATTCAGGTGAGATTCACATCAACTCTCTTCATTATCTAGGCATTTTCTTTTTCAACACACCCGTCTAATGCAAATAGGGCTTTTTTGAATCTGATCAACTTCGTAGAATCTCCAAACAGGATGCCTTGTGCACATGGTGTTTTTCTTGTTTTCCAGAGGGATTAATTAAATTACTTTTCCCCAATGTAAATAAATAGAGCCTTTTGATTTGATCTGATCAACAACCATTTAAACAGGATACTTGGTGCACATGGCTTGTGATTAACAGGGATCAATTAAAAACCAACATATCACATCCGGTGTTTATAACACTAGTTGTTGAGCTCGTGGCACTGTTGGAGAAAAACAATGAAATAAATTATGAAACAATAAACACATTTGTAACATTTTTCTGCAAAAATCAGAGAAAATAAAACAATAAACGAAAATCTTTTCGATCTACAAAGTAAGACGGGACACATCTCCCTTGCGCTTTTTCGGGTGACACAGCCTAATTCATTGGACAAAAACGTCAAAAGTAATGAAAATTCGAGTTTTCAAAAACAAGATTTCACCCAAATCAATGTGTCTATTATAATGTTTTACCGCAATAAAAAAAATCATGGTGGTCAAACTTTATCGTCAGGAAAGGTTTTTCATTACCTCCGGAAAATTTTGTCACTTTCACCTTTTTTTCACAAGCCGATTTAAACTTCCCAAGAAGTGTGATTTAGGCCCGAAGACACGAATTTGAAAGTGGAAAGGCTTCAAAAGTTTGCATAGCTTAAAAATTTAATTCAGCCCAAACCTCTTAGATCTCTCGCTATTTTCATATTAAGTTGCCTCTTTTCGCCCCCTCCACCCCTAATAACTTCAGTCTTAGAATTTATAGTCCTTCTACATGACCCAGCCCATCCAGGCATATTCCTTGCAAGATTATCGGCAAGGTAAGCGAAAAATAAATCATTTGTGAAAAAACAACAGGGACGAAAAGAAAAACAGCAAAACAAAGACATTAAAACTAAAAACTTCTTTTAATTTATAAAAAGAGGGATTTATTAAATAATCTTCCTTTAGACACTTTAGTTGGGTTAATGTAAATATTGAAAAGTACGCCACGTGCACCTAAAATTTATTAAACAGAGCGCGTTTTGGTAGCAAGCTGGAAAACCAATTAAAATTTTGCAGAAGATTATTCTAGGGATACCTTACTAATTTGGGGTCTTTTCCGAATATTTTTGGTTTTTATAGCCTGCAGGCCTCGTTGTAACTGAATCAATCAGCTTTTGAATGAAACAGACTAAATATAAAAAACTTCAATTACATTTTTGTCATCCCAGTTATTTATTCTCTTATATGCAAATTTGAAAGTGCCAATTTCAATGCTAAGATTTTGAACTTTGAATAAAATAACAGTGCAAAATTAAAAAAATGGTGGTAATTAAATTCCAAAATTCTTTACAATTTACCTCCTGTCTAAGCCCAATTTGGTCCGAGAAATTAAATTTCCTCATTGTTAAGAAAAATCTTCACAACGACTAAATCAAAATGCTGACTGAGCTCAACGGTTAAAATTTCAAATTCTTAAATTGCCCTAAATTTACACAAAAAATTAAAATTTGATGTACAGTGATTGTTAAACTAATAGTGGTTAATTTAAAGGTGACCGTCGAACTATAGGATTTCTACATTATTGCCTGTTAGGCCTAAACTTACTAATTTTGAAGCTGACAGTTTTAGACAATGAATAAACAAAAGTGTTGAGTCAATGGAAACGATTAAACTTTCAAATCTTAAACAATTTACCAACTGTTACAGGGGCCGCGGAATAAATCTTTTTGTTAGAGGGCTGGAAGTCATAAGCGAGGCAAGATCATTCTTTTTAATCATTGTTAATTTGAAAGGACCATAATTGAAAAAAATATTAGGTTTTAACTTTTTCTGATCAAAATTCCTGGCTACAGATTTGCTCTAAAGCGGTCACGAAGCTGGCGTATTGTTACTGAGGAGGCGCTTTGGCCGCTCAAATTTGTTTAGGGGGACAGAAAATTACCAAGATTAGGGAAGGGGTATTCAAACTTTGAAGCATATTATTATGTCACGCCCCTAAGTGTAAATTTTTTATAGTTTTTCACCCTTCCGAATCCCGATAAGGGTTAAAAAATAACAGAATTTAGAGCCACAGTGCCTTTAGGTTATAAGCTTAAAAGAATAATAAGAGAAAGTATTTTCATTTTGTCCCAAAAATCCCCTAAAACTTTAACAAAACTTCCATAAAAAGTAAATCTAAGAGTCTATAGTTTTATAGGATTTCAGGACACTAAAATTGCTAAGGGGCAGAATAGGATAAAAAAGATTTTCCAACATTTTCATGAGTGAATTGACCTTGATGAATATTATAAAAAAATGGTACGGATTGTTGAGTTTTGATATGTCGTTTCTAAGAAATTCCGCTTCAAAATTTGAAAAAAGGTGCTGATTTAACCAAATTTGGCAGTTTTTCTGATTTTAAAAGTCGAATAGCTTCGCAACGACACCTTGAAACTCAAAAAACGGTATGGTTGATAGTAATCGGCAAGTTCAATTCGTTAAAGAATATCTCCTGCCCAAAAAGATCGAGTTTAAAAGTACTGACTGATGTCAACAGCAAATAGACAAAAATGACCGTTTTTTGATATCTCAGCATCCAAAAGTCCAAATTTCATAAATGACCCGAATTTTCTTATTTACTTTTTACGCTCTGTCTGATGGAACAGTCCAATTTCCCAAATTAGAAGTTTTAAAAATATCAGGGAGGGACCATTGATAAACTTTTGACACCCCCCCCCCCAAAAAAAAAGACTCAATAGCGGTCATTTCCATTGTCGGACTTATGGGGATTTTTTTCTGTGACATCAGCATGCTATAAAGAACTTCTGGGCACAGTTTCAGCTAAATAATGCTTTTCTCCATCAAGCCATATTTTAACGTCCAATTTTCTGAAACATTGAAACATCATTTAAATATAAACTGTCAAACTAAAACCTATAAAATGATATTTTTTGCTCGTGTGCGATTTCAACGAGGGGTATAAAAATATTGCTTGTTGCATAGACACACACCCATTCTTTACTAGATGGGTAGCCCTTCCCGTGGTTTCTATCTTTATACTGAAATAATAATATTTGTGGTTCTGCACAAAATTGTATGTTGTGGAGCAATATTGACAACACTGAAACACTAATACTTTATATAAAAACCCCTTCTAATTGCTACTCGATCCCTACACTGTTATTAAGTAAAGACATCATTGTTTACCTTTTTCATCATGTTTTTGTTTCAATATTCACAATAGTAACAGCGGACAACACAGGCGTGGGCCTGTAAAATACGGACATGCTGATCTTAAAATAATAAAATGAGAGAAGGAGAACAAAATTTCGCTGAACGTCTAGCATTACATACGTGAAAGAAGCTCGTTTCGCGGGCATTTAGTTAAAAGACTATACACATAAAGGGTGGGTGTTTCTTTGAAAAAAATGAAATGTATTTATTTAACAGTGAAATATGCCGAACACGTTCAAACGACAATGGACCATTTATATGTTGTTTACATGTCGTCGAGATCAAAGATAACTGATGAACAAGAAAAATGAAAGAAATTTGTTTCTAATATCTTCAACTACCTCCAAATATGTTCACAATTTATTAAATGCCCGTTTAAAAGACAGAAGCATCCAACGAGCCCAAAATACAAAATATCTGTTCTTTTTTTTCAGGAAGGTCACTTTGACAAGGAATCT
>JAUBWS010049012.1:0-12274 GCA_032270445.1 Darlingtonia californica | reverse complement strand
ACCCAAATTTGAAAAGGTTGCAAATTTTTGTCTTTCTATGTATTTGTATTAATTCCATGTCATTGAACCGATCTTTTAGTTTGATTTTGAATTCTTAATTGATCGTTATTGATGGTCCCATGGTAAAAACTTTAATCTTAAATAAAATATTTGATATATGAAAATGAAAGGTTTATATTTCGAAAGACCAAGAAAAGATATTTCGTTTAAATATAGATTTCATATAAAATAACAGTATAAAGAGTCGCTTAAACCAGGGTTTCGTTTTTTTTCAGGACACACTGTATACTGCATATGAAAGTTAATGATGCGAGAAAATGCTACTATTTTGTAAGTGTTTTACAAAATATTTCTGCTGAGAGAGTTAATAACCGTAAATATTTTTTACGATCAGCCTGAAGAGTTTCCATTGCTATGAGTAGTTAAAATACATAAATTACCTAAATACACAAGTTACCTCGTGATAGTGTATACAACCCGTAACCCAGTCTCCATTTGTATTACTTATTACACAGGAATTTTTATTTTTGCGTCCTTTTTTCCACTTTCAACTGCAAGCAAATGATTTGTTGGTTTTAAGTTATTTGCCATCGGCCTTCTATTAGAAGAATGTTGCAATGTTTACAATTTTCAATTTACCTCGATAATGTGTTGGTTAATTAAGTCAAAAAAATAACATCGAGCCAATAGCTTTTGTTGCACGGGAAAAGTTTATTAGAGAATAAAGCGCCTTAAATATTGTACAATCGAAGAACGCTTCATGTCACAGAGATTCCTGAGATTCTCCCAGCTACCGCTCAAGAAAGGCGCGACAAAATTTTGGCCGTTTTAGAATGCATGATTAACAATTCGCCTATTTCTCTTCATTATTTTGATTGCATTTTTAATCGGTTAAATTAGATTTTCAAAATAAATCACACGGATGAATTATGTTTGATTTTAAATAATGTTATGGAAAAATTGGTAACATATTTTGAAGTGTGGGCTGTGTGATTGTGTGGTTTTTAAAATGATATTTTTATTTCCGTATGTTTCACCATAGTGCACCACTACTATGTGCATATCGACCTTGAAAATGGCGAAGACGATAATAACATCGACGTGTCCTGGAAACTAACACGTGTCATCCCTGGCTTGGAAATTGTTGATAGCCTTATTGATAGCAAAGTTATTAATGGCAACATTAGATTTCGAGTGCCATTGCAAAGTGAAAGAGAGCTTTTGAAGAGCGAACTGGAGCACCTGTTGGTTATATCAGGGAAACGTGGTGATACTGGCCAAACCACTCTATTTGATGGCGAAAAAGAATTGACTCTTGATGCGTCGAAACGCAGATATGCATATATGGTTCGTCCAAAATGTGTGGGTGTTTCAGTTAAAGGTTTGTGCTTACAGTTTTTTCCAAATTGGTCGAAAGAATTGTGAGGTTTTTCAACTTTCAAACAATAACAGATTTCAGCATTCATCTTCATAGCCCTTGTTTACTTTACTTCTTGCAAGGAAAAAAGTCCTAACGATTGCAAAGATTAAGTAGTTAAAAAGCTGCCCCTAAGTTAGGGAAGAAATTTTAAAAATTTCGCGGTAAATATAATTTCTCTGTTTTAAGCAAAAACCCTGAAATGTTTTCTTCCCGCGAAAATTTCTTCCCTTTAAGGTACTAAAAAGGATCTTCACTGCTCGCGAGCACAGGATCAAGATGATAAAATGCAGGTAATTTTTGTATAGTTGACGATTATTACACGATGCATAAAATGGTTTTCACCAAATATACCAGATGACATCATAAACTTTATGAAATTATAATATTGGATACTACCTGCTATCATAATCATTTTAGCAGATTTTGCCCGTTTATCCCCCACGCAGCCCCATCCCAACGATGAGTTTCCCCTCACCCTGGAAAAAAAATCTTACACCTAAAAGTGATTTTTCAGTGAACAAAATTGAGTTTTACACTTGTGAAAATTTTAGATCATTAATTCCCTTTCAGGAATTATGGATATTTTCAGTCACGTGGACACTGAGTCCTGTAATGAAGCTTTGCCAGAATGTGATATTCCCAAAGTGCTTTAGATTTATGACATTTTGAAACAAATTAGTGACGTCACTTATCAAAAATGACGTCATGAAGGCCGAGTTAAATCGATCCAACATTTCATCCAACATCGCATTTTTCCCTTGTTGGATAAAACGTTGGATCGGTTTGAATGAACTCAAAAAATAGCAACAAATTGAAAAATCGTGTTAGATGATCGTCGTTTGAATAAAGATTTTATCCAACATTTTCAGACTCTTCCAACACAATTATCATGTTGGATCGGTTTTACCACTTTTTTATCCAACATTTGGGCCTTATGATGTCAATAGAATGTTAATTCGAATAAAGAAGAATTTTTCAAAATAAACATGAAATTGTGTGATGTCTCACAACGATATCGCGTGTTGGATCGTGCAATGTTGGATGACACGGAAGAACGGTTTTAAAAGGCATCCAACATCGTTCAACATTTTAACTCGGCCTTAACGACATCATTAAATTTCACGAGAAACGCTGACTTCAGCATGTTTTTCTGTACCTTTCTTTTGAGGGGTTATTGACCCATTTTGAACCGTTTTTCAAAAGTTATAGGTCATTGAAAAGTGTACTGATTTTTCTTATAAAGCAGTTATACTGACAGAATAGAAGTGCCGGCGTCATCAGAAATATGCTGACTTAGAAAATGCAGAATAGTATATTAGCAGATAAAAGTGCTGGTGTCATCAAAAATATGCTGACCATATCTCATTTTGGTCAGTTCTATAGATATCCCTATCAAATTTATTTTCAGAACACGAGTATATTTTCACAGTGTTTGTTCGAAACCGATGTAAATATGATATCGTACTCTCATGGGACCTAGAAGAAAATAGGAATCGAATGGAACTCGTAGACGATGATGAGGAGAATCGCCAATACATTATTAAAAGCAACTGCGACCAGTGTAGCTTTGAAATCAAAATGACTTCTAAATATCAATTCTCAGCTACACAGATTGGGAAATACCTTACAGTGAAGGGATCCACATCAGATGGTAATATACCTATTCTCTTAAATGGATCTTACGAGGTGCAATTGGGGCAGTTTCAAAGCACCCTGCGTACAACTATGAAAGGTAAATGTTGTTTCTTGTCCCTCGTTATTCTCATTTTCTGTTGCGAGCTTAACGGAGCCTTAGGTTTAATTGATTTGGAATAAGAAATGTGCAGTTTCGGTGATATTATTGTCAGGGTTTTGCAAAATCTCTACTTTTGGCATTATGAAAAATTTAGACATTGTACAAAGTTTAAGTGAAAGGGGTTGGAAAATTAAAACTTTTTTTCAACATATTTCTAGACCCTATAAATAGTAATAATAATAACAATAATAATATTAGAAATAATAGCAGTTATATATTTCGACTCTCATAAATTATTACAAATTGGCTCTTCTTTCGAAATAGCGTAAAATTAAATATGTATGTAGTTGATGTAGTGTAAAATAGATATTAAAAAAAAAAATAGGAAAAATGTTATTATTTGTAGATCAGCTGATAGTTATTCTCGATACAAATAAGGTTATTCCAAACTTTTACCCTATGGAAAAAATAAGTCCAATCATTCATTTAGAAATCCTGCGTATTTATGAAAAATCTACAGTATGCACAATAGCATAGTTCGTTTAAAAATTTCACCCAATGTCCTCATTTTTATATCAACATTATTATATCATTCTTAGTATCCTGTATCCTTCTATTATCGCGCAAACCGTGATACGGTGCTCTCCTTCTGTCCACAGAAAGCGAACTGATCAACAACAGTAAAAAACAAATCATAACTTTCAAAAGTATTAACGAAAAATAAACTTTGTCTTCCAACCTTTCTTGCGAAAAGTGTTGCAATACATTATTATTGTGTCTCCTCCCATTCTTACTTGAATCCTCCCCCCCCCCCCCCCCCTCACTCCATCCCCCAGCTGTTGTCCCTTAAAAAAATATGACTGGTCGATTTGAAGATTCAGTTTTACCAGAAGTATGAATGTAGCCTTCACGTTTATTTGGCTGTTGACATCTACATTATCACCCTAAGAAAAAACCGTGAAAATTTCTTTAAAAGGAGGTTTTTATCAGTTCGTAAAAATTGTTACTCTTTTCAGTATACAACTACAATCACACAGTGCGTGTCGAGAACCCAACTAATTTCAATATCTCATTATCATGGCACTTGGAAGACAATGGGAATCAAGTAGAACTCGAAGGTGTATTTAACTCTGGTATATATATCATTGGAAAAGATTGTAATCAGTGTTCTATCGAAATTAATATGACTTCCAAGTATCAGTTATCTGATGCCCAAATTAGGAAGTATCTATTATTCAAAGGTTCTACATCGGATAACAAAGTCCGTGTTCTCTTAAATGGGTTATATGAAACAAAAACAAGAGATTCTGATAGCACGCTGGTTTTATCAATGAAAGGTATCATACAGTTTATCTTGCGTTCGAAGACCGCTAAAGTTTCCGTAGTGAAGTCTCTTTAAATCTGTTTGAATATTTGAGACAAATATTGCTAGATGACTCATTCTTTCAAACATTTTTTTTACATTAGTAGTCTACAAATGTAACATAAATATACTCGTATTTACTGCGCTCAGTTTTTTATTGTTGAAGCAATCTAATTTTGAGTAATTGTGACGGTCTATGGGAAAAGGGGACATAAAGCCAACCATAATTTACTTGTTTATCTCTCAAAATTATAAAAAACGTCTGCGGAGGAGGTCATTTTTATTTAAGCAACACGTAAATTGCGTGTCGCTTAAATAGAAATGTGCTCCCCCGCAGACGTTTTTTAGTGATTTTGTCAGCGGGTGGAGTATGATTGCTGTAAAAATGACCAAGTCCCTTCTTCCCATTGACCGTCACAATGAACCTGTAATCAATGAGAGTCCTGGCATGGAAACATCTAAAGGCACCATTTATAATTTTAGAATATGTCAAAAACACAAACGTATAAAGGCGTTGTAACCGTCCTTGTAATAACTGTTTATTTTGTGTGAAAGGTTTCTGTCTTTAAAGTAAAAATAATTATTCAAAAATTAACTATAAGCAACTGCAAAACTGTAGTACTTTAGAATTTTCTTGGCTTTTTTGCCTCATATTTTATTTGTTTAGAGTTCAATTATTCAGTACATGCTTTTCTGCAAAACACTTTGAAACGTGACGTTCGTATTCTTCCAAAGACGGTGCGTAGAGAAAAATGGTACGGTATAAGGATACATTCGAAAGATATGATCGTACCAGCATTGATAACGAAACAAATAACTATTCAGTTAAAAAGTTTTATTGAAATAACCACAGATGAAGAAGTAGTTGCTATATCTGTTGTTCATTGTTATTTTGACTATGAGAACAAGGAAATACGCCTTTCCATGGACGGCAACAATATCAATAAGAGGTTCAAGCTAACTCATTCAGGTGAATATTTCTTTTTGTTCCGCAGAGACTGTTTGTGGTTGTTAAATTATTTCTTGAATTCCTTTTCAGTCAGCCCATTGTTCACACTTTTAGGAAAGCTTGGGGTCGGTGTTTCTCACATTTTCTGAATTGCCGATTTTCTTCTACATAGTTGCCATAATAAGATTTTCATGAACATTTTTTGTTCTCTTAGCACAAGCTTTTCAATTTTTAATCAGTAATTTGCAATGTAAAAAACTACTCGTTTCTAAAGAAATTCATCGGAATTTAAGATGATCCAATTAAAATCGAAAAGATGAAACTCATGTCGAGATTTTTTACCGGGGTTTCCTTTTTGAGAGATTCTAACAATATGACTCTCATGTCTAAAGCTTTTCCCTTTTTTTAAGCTGCTGTAACTCTCAAGCTATATGAAAATAATTTGGAAGAGTTGAAGAAAACAAAAGATCGAAAAGATGAGCTTCAAAAGGAGCTTGCGGAATTAGAGAAATCAATTACCAAAGGAGCTGCTGCTTTGAACGCGTTCAAATACCGTCACGGTTCTTTATTTAAGTCTCGTACGTGACTTCCATTTATCGTTTTATTTCAATTCATTCTCGTTTTAATAAATAGAAGAATTATGGTTGTAATGATGTTGTGGGTGGTTGAGGGTCACTACTGTGACCGGCAAGGTCCGAATCTATGTAATGAAGCTTTCGTTAGTGAAACATGCCGTGCTGTTATATTCCACACGGCTTTTTCGTAGGCGTATCACGAGATAGACTAGCCAGTACTTGACTCTGTATACTGTAGAAAACGTAAATAGAGTCAGTCCTGAAAAACTAAGACTGAGTGGATATAGAATCGCTTAAACCGTAACAGACGCAGTACCGCGGGAAAATGAATTTCATGAATTTTCCGTACAGGTGCGGCGGTCCGGTACAGGCTAGAGATAGACCGGCACTTGGAATTGTTTTTATATTATATCTTGTAAATCTACGTCTGTGACATTGCTCTGTGACATAGGCTTGCAATATATCATTGTTCGGTATCTCGCGTTCATCGAGCCTAAAAGGCTGAATGAGCGCTGTGATTTCCTGTTATCCTGTAGGATGGGCCTATACCGATGATTTCACGGAGGGATTACTCACTCACTTACTCAATTTTGTAATGTAAACCAGGCGCTCAAGAAACTGATGAGCCTTTTATATAAATTCATTTTTGCTTTAAAATGATATAATTTTGATAAAACTTGAGGTACTGTATCGTCAATAGAGAATTAATATTGCATTACAAGTACTGTAAATGTCTAATCCTAAGGTCCTTATTACAGATCATGTATTAAAACCCACTTTCGATCCATGGGTACCCATCTGAGTCCACAAATGACATCATCAAAACTTAGGATTAAAATATCTCGCGTTTGCTAAATGCAATGGAGGATATCGACTCCTCGATTGAACTGTCGTTAGTTCCGAATCACTAGGATAACCCCATTACAAAAAATGCGAAGTTCATTTTCAAGTTTTTTGAACAAATTTTGTCGTAAATAGCAAGTTTTGTAAGTTGTTTAGGTTTAAAAATGGGCGAAAATTGATCATTTTGAAACTTGTAATACGGTTGACTCTCTCTCTAATTCGAATCTCTATTATTTGAATATTTCTATAATTCGAACGAATTCAAAGTCACCGTCAATTTTCCTTAAGAAACTCTTATAATTTACTTTCCACTATTCGAATCTATGTAATTCGAAAACCTCTATAATTCGAACAAATTTTCAGGTCACCTGGGCAAAATCCACTCTGTAATTCGAATTTTCGGAGTGCAAACTAGAAACAATCAAAAATTGAACACTTTTTCAACAATGTGTTTACTAGATCTTGAAACTTAGGGAAAGAAAAAAAGAATCAAAGAAAAATCGATTTTTTTTTTTTTTTTTTTCAGCTTTTATGATTTTTTTTTAATTCCGATTTCTCTCTGTAATTCGAGTTTACACCCTTCAAACCTGAAAATTCGAACAAGAGAGACCTACTATTTGAATCTCTCTGTAATTCGAACAAAAGATTTTCCCCCTTGGGATACGAATTAGAGATAGTCAACTGTATTTAAAATCTATTTAAAGGCATGAGATGAATTTATATTTCTGTTTCTATCATTTGCATAAGACACTGGTGCCTAATCTCGCAAATTGAACAAAATGTACAAAAATGATAATAATTCAATTTAATTTGAAATTAATTTATTTAGATATGTATATTATATGAAATTTGTAAAAAAATTAAAAGAATACGAATCCATAAGAGTAGCAGTATTCGTAGAATTAAGTCAAAAATTTAACTAAAAGTTAACTGAGATTAGATTCAGTGTATATTGCATAAAAAATAAAGTAGACTATTGGACTAAAATTGATATTAAAAGTTGGTTGTTCTCAATTGGATCCATGACTGTATTTGCGTATTCTACGATAGGTCTGATAAAGGTTTTGTAGCCAGCGGGTTGAAGCTGAAAGCGAGTTTGTTTGTAGCATTTCATTAAATGGATATTAATTTTTTCTTGAAATGTGGGATGTCCACTAGAGATTTTTTGATAATGTCATTCCAAGGTATTTGGCTTGATTAATTTTCATTTGGATATTTAGTGGCTTTTAGTTTATTTTGATTTATACTTGTGTATGATAGATATAAAAACTAATTTTTGTTTCTGTTCACTAATATTGATTATTTTTTTTATATAGAACAGGTTTTATTTTTCTAAGATTATACATAGTGTTTATTAGTTGTTGTTTGATTAACTCCAGATTTAAAATTTATGTAAAAGTTAATTTTAGGTATCATTATTTTTTGAATTTACATTACATTTTTCAACAAGGAAAACAGACAGGACTTAAAAATGAATCAGGCAAATTTATGAGTTATTATGAGGACGGAATGAATGGACTGGTATGTGCTATCAAAGACACTTGTGCATAGGTTTTAACACTTTCGCAGCACTTTACCTGCACATCTGCGTGGTCCGAAGGTTCTACCTCCTTATGCCAAGGCGTTGTTAGATTGTTCGCCATATCAAAAGCCCCATTAATCTATGCTCTTGGCCAGTTATTACAACAAATTTCAATTAAGGCCTTTTAAATCTTCTTAATAGCTTGCTATATTTTCAGATATCCCAGGCTGCATAGTTTGTTTTAAGTGAAAAGTTTTACATACCGTCTTGAAATAAATCAGCTTCAAATCATTTTAAGGAACCAAAAACATTATTGGATTTAGATGAAATTAGCATTAAAGGGGCTTGAATTACTTTTGGTGAATACTGTATACGCAAATTCATTGAGTATTATTAAAAAAAAATTATTCAGGGCAACTATCAATTATTCTATTTCGCAAGGTATGATTTATATTTTCTATTGTCTTAGCACCTTTTTTAAACAAATTTAAACTTGGTTTGATTTAGGATAATTGAAAAAATGTTGTTTAATGAATACATGTGTTTGTATATGGGTCAATTCGACATAGTGATTTCTACAAAGACTTGCTGATGGCCAAGGAAATGTTTGGTGTCCCATCATGAGTGACATTGTTGAATCTGCTAGAAACATTTTAGCTAAGAAGCCCTACTTCGTTTCATTAAATGACAGATACATTTCAAAAAAACTTTTAGAAGTTAAGGAACTTTGTCTAGATGAGAAATTTACATTCTGCGTCGTTGGTGGTGATATTAAAGTCATTTATGGAGAATACACAAAAAAAGAACTGTTCTCAAGATCTGGTGATCGCTTCATTATTAGACCACAGTATCTTCCCAAATACAAAACAGGGATAGTTGCACAATGTAGATTTGGCTCCAGTGGTAGAATGTTACTAGAGGATGCACTGAAAGCTTCTTTCAACAATAAGAAACACTGGTTGAGTCTTTACTTCTTGTTGATAAACAGTCTTCAACTGCAAGTTGTTGCTGACGGTGGAAAAACGTACGTTCAGTTTTTAGACAAAGCATTTGTGGACTTTGCTGATGAGGTCATTAAGTCTGACATCAAAGAACAAAGCCTGGATGATTTGACTTGTAGGTGTTTGGTGTCGTTTTTAAAAAATTTCACATCGACTGTTTACGCGGGTGCTTTGCAACAAGGCTACATCTCTCGCTTAAATAAACATTTTTTTGGAAAGTACGATGATATTTTCGAAGGTGATTCACATATTTCTTTACTGGATAAAAATGTTAACTCGAACCCATTAGGACGAACGCTTCACGCACGTGGTGGGAGAACTCACTATGCTTCACTTGACTGGAGTGACATATTCGGTGATTGTAGCAGCAATGGTGATGATGGTATGTATCTAGTACTACCTTAAAGGCAGAATATTTCCCGGGCAGAAAATTTCGTGATTTTCATTTTTTTTGGGTTGTTAATTTCGCGAATTTGTCAAAGAGGATTATTTCGCAAATGCCCAAAAATCGCGAATTTGCGATATTTTGTGCCCGCCAAATTTTCTACTTTTAAAGTATCTTAATAAAGGTAGAAAGTCCACCAGTACAAATTCCGCGAATTTTTGGGCACTTTCGCGAAAGTAGAAACCGCATAAGAAAAAGGTTTGGCTTTGCTCTAACAAATTTGCCCCTGAAAAGCTAGGTCTTTGGCTGAAAACATCTAGATTTTAGAAAAAATATAAAACTTCGACTCCTGAAAACATTTTCTGTTTTCTACCTTTAAGGAATTTTGAAAAGACTTTGTAATGTCGGTCAAGGCTGATGACAATTCAATAACCAGTGAAGGTGCAATTAGGTTCCACATGTGAGAAAAGTATTTGGAATGAATTCCTTGCACTTTAAATTAGCTAAAACTCTCGCAGCAATGTTTTATGAATGTCTTTCAAGAATGATGGTCCAGTTGAGTGTTTTGGACTTCCTTGTGAAAAAAAATTATGTTGCGAATAAAATGGACCATGAACCAAGCCCTCCTAAACCTCAGCAAGTATCGCCACAGTATATTTTATGTATTGTTTTCGTTGTTTTTAGACGAATCTGATGCGACAGGGATTTGTCCCAGACGAATTGAGAAGCAAGGTAAGATAAAGTTGAAAAATATTCTAAAGAGTTTTGAGAGAAAAAGCGGTCTCTTTAAATAATTCACGAATCTTAAATATTTCATGAAATCTTGAATGAAGTATGTATTTTAATTTCAGCATGAGACAATCATTTTTGTCTTCTATTGATAAGACAAGGAAGTTTTGTTTATCCTGTTTGCAATGAGACAAATTCTGAGTTTAGCCTAAAAGTTAATGGTGAGTGTCTATCTGACCACGTGAATTTACAAGGGGAGGGGGGTTATCAAAGAGCGGTGTTAAATAGAGAGACTTTTAAAAATTGTAGAATATTAAGCCACATCTTTGATGTAATTATATTTTTCAGAAATTTTATTCCTACATTATGAAATGATGCATCATAAACTGTTCGTTAAAGGATATTTCTCTCATTTTAAAACGAATTTAGCAACAGATATAAAGGTATCCCTAAACACACATCCAGGCTTGAACCAACTCTTTCTGGGTTTAGCCCCTCCTAAACCTCAAAAGGGTCATTTACAGACATCGATTGTATTCATATGTTTCTTTATATTTACTGGTATGTTTACCATAGTGCACCGCTACTATGTTCATATCGACTTTGAAGATGATGAAAATAATTTCATACACGTGTCCTGGAGACTAGCACGTGTCATCCCTGGCTTGAAAGTCCTTGATAGCCTTATTGACAGCACAGTTATCCAAGGGAAGACTATATTTAGAATACCACTGCAAAGTGAAAGGAAGCTTTCGAAGGGTGAGCTGGAACACTTGCTGGTCATTTCAGGGGAACTTGGTGATGCTGACCAAATTGCTCTATTTAATGGTAAAGAAGAATGGACTCTCGATGCGACGGAACTTGCAAGGGTCCGCCCAAGTTGTCTAGCTGTTTCGTTTAAAGGTTCGTTTATAGTTTGTTCCGAAATGGTCACAAAAAGTTGTGGGGCTTTTCAACTTTTTACAGACATAGATTTAAGTTGTTCACCTTCTAAGTCATTATTTACATACATTATCCAAAAGGGTTGCAATGTCGCACCTTATATTGTATAATTGAATTAGATAATGCAGAATAGGGTTAATAAACTTCTACATAATATTTTTTCTTATTGGGTCAGTTCTATAGATATCTCTATTTTTTTCAGAACACGAGTATATTTACACAGTGTTTGTTCGAAACCGATGTAAATATGATATCGTACTCTCATGGGAACTAGAAGACAATGGGAATCGACTTGAACTTGTAGACGATGATGAGGAGAATTGTCAATACATTATTAAAAGTAGTTGTGACTACTGTAGCTTTGAAATCAAAATGACTTCTAAGTATCAATTCTCAGCCACACAGATTGGAAAATACCTAACAGTGAAGGGCTCCACATCAGATGACAATATACCTATTCTCTTAAATGGATTTTACGAGGCGAAATTGGGTCAGTTTCAAAGCACCCTGTGTACAACTATGAAGGGTAAATATTGTTTCCTATACCTCGTTTTTGTCTTCAGGCCGCAAGCTTAATGGAATCTTGGTTTAAATTGATTTTGAAATAAAAAGGAGTTGCAGACTGCATGATATTACTTTCAGGGTCATGAAAAATTGCGATATCGTAGCAAGGTTTAGGTTTTGGGGTAGCGATTTCAGTCCAAGAAAGTGGTTGGAAGAGTTAAATCTTTCGAAGTATTTTTAGACCTATTGGCCGTATGAGCTAAAATTATTTTTAGAGCAGCCTAATTTTATCGAGGAATGAAAAAA
>JAUBWS010049001.1:0-18729 GCA_032270445.1 Darlingtonia californica | reverse complement strand
CCGATTTGTGGGGCAATCAGTAAGACAATTTCAAGAATAGCTATTCAAAGTATCTCCGGTGTCAACCATCCTGGAACATCATATGCATTGATCAGTGCTGTTTACGCAGCATCCGCAATAGTCTACCGAACGCTTCAGGCGGAGATCGTATCATTTAGTTTGTTTTTGTTGTTGAGCGTGGGTCATGCTTTTGTTGGGTTTTTTGAAAAGCTTTCAGTTGTTCTACGTGACCATTTTTATATTTGGTTTTACAAGCGTGTACTAAGACGCAAGCATACGTTTCATTCGTATATCGGTTGCATGCGGACTCCTCGAACCCAACGTTTAGTTGCAGACATTAGTATCTGCAATATTATCCACGAAATAACGGCACTTATTTTTACAAATGCATTCGTACAGTTGTATGCACTGCAAGCGGGTGTCACTGAAGATGGAGGCCCTCTCGATTCAGGAAAAATTCTAAAAGATTTTTTCTTCCGCACACTGCTGGCGATTCTGATTGAATACCTTTTTACAGTGCTAAGCGTTTTCATTTTGACTTGGTACATGAACATACCTATTCTGACAGTATGGAAGAAAAAGTGGAAGTCAATATTTATGACAAACCTCTTCACATTAACAATTTTGGTAATTTATACAACTGAATACTTGATCGCAGTTGTTGGATCACAATACAAAAATGTGAAGCCAACAAATGAAACTCACTGTGATCCATCTCAGCTGCTGTTTTTTAAATGACGAGTATTATATTTCGAGACAAAAAATGAAAGCTTCCTGCTGACGACAAATTTTCCCAACGAGAAAAAAATGAGACTCCTGAAAAATGACATCGTAAGCTTAGACAAACTATGAAGAACCATTATTCTAATAGTAAAAATTCCTGCTGTATGATGACTAACTACCAGAAATTATATAGGTAGGTAGGTATTATATTGTATGAAAACAAATACTTATCAGAGCTGTTCCGTTTTTTATGAGAGTCACTAATAAGTCTTATAAACAATCTAACCCATTTAATCACTTTAATTCCAAAAGTGGTCTCACTTTCATGTGAAACATTACGGTTTCTTCTGCTATTAAGTCCTTGATTTGCTAATACGTGCTATCATATAAACGTATAAGAATTCTCATCTTGAAGGAAGTCTTCAAACGTTCTTAACTTTTTCAATTTGAAGCATCAAATTATCTTAATTTCTACCTTCTTAAATCTGTTATTCCAGCTAATTCGGTGATAATTTCTACAAAGAAAAGATTTTGTAATTTAAAAAGATAAACCTAATGACTTTATTTACATTTTGGATATAGATGGGGTTGAAATGATTTTGATGTAGGGTATGTATTGTCATTTTAGCTACTTTTACTGTATATATATATTCTTTAGTTTACTTGTAGCTATTTGTCATCTTTTGTTTATTTAGATTTGTTATCTTTTGTTTTAATTTTCATGGAAAAACATGAAGTTAAGCTTCACAAAGTCTTATAATTTTCTTAACATGTTCTTAACGTTTATAATTTTGAAGCCTTATGTTCTTATAAACTTTGTTCTTATAAAAAAATACGTGGAGGTGTTAATGTTACGTTTACCTTATTTTATGAAACACTCCTTTACGTCTGCCTGTTCATCGATTGAGGCGGTCTACTCGCCTTCTAACGCAATGCATTTGGCTTAGAGCCTTGGCTACGGGCGCTACTCTGGCTGGAGTGACCCTGAACTAAAAAAATAATTCCATATCTCTGGATTGACCTCAAGTGGTGTGGCTGAGAGCAAGTGACGATACTCTCCAACCAACTCTAATACTCTGTGGACGAACCCCATATTCAAACCCACTAGCCATGCCAAACATCAAAACTCAAAGACACCATCGTCACTCCTTGTCAACATGAACCATGGTCACTCTCGCCATCCCCTCAAAGAATCTTGCCAAACTGTTCAAAGTAAACTTATAATCCCATTTGGCACAAATCACTCACTTCCTTGGTTTAGCAAGAAATATGATATGCTTTCCTCTTAGGGTGAGTTATACCGCGCTGAACATTCTCCCAGTTTTTGACCTCGTAGTTAATTTTCCAGCCATCTAGACACCTATATCATTAAAGTTTTATGGTCAACCAGTTTTCTAGGACAAGACAAGAGCAAAAAAAAAAGTCAGTGGTAGATTAATGGCATTATGCCAAAATTGACCCTTTTCAATAAAGTGATGGTGAATATTTATGCAAACGTGTTGAATTATCCTATTAGTTCTTCTTTAGAATTCTTATCGTACTATTCTTATCATATCATTATTCGTATTATATCTACCAGTAAATAAACTCTACTTGGTTTGACAACGAGATTTATATGTACCAAATTAACCAAGTCTAAGCGTTCCATATACCGTCATCATTACACCTGGACTAGCACATAGATAAACAACTACATTTTTTTCCATTCGAATACAGATCTTATAAAATTAAGGTCTATGGAATTACCCTTTTAATTTCACAATATAAGCCTACTTTCTGCAGCCTCTTAAAAACTTAAGGGCATTGCCGTTGATTATCTTTTACTGATAAGTAAAATAACAATAGAGCAATCGATAGCATGTCTAGTTGATAAAAAAAAATGGTGCGGCTGTTTTATTCACCTTAGAAAGGACGGCTAAAGAAGCTGTCATCAAACTCTGTGTAAAAGATGTTAAAAGAGACTACCATACTATAGGCGAACAGGAGGAAAAATTAGGGGGAGGGGAAAGCGCTAAGCAAATTTTTGCCCGAAAAATGAAAATGTGCTCTAAAATTGAACGTGGCATAAATAGTGTGAAGCAGGTGTACGCTTAACTATAGGCAGTACTCACTATATTCTTATAGTTTCTATCACTTGTATCAGCCATTTTAATTATCTTTCAAGCTAATTGTACCGGGTGTCCCAAAAAAATGTAGCGTCTCGCAAAAATGTCATTAGCAATAGCATAGAAAACTTTGGGTTTATCCATTGTTCTGAGACGCGTGCTTTAGATGAATTCTCATGACATTTTTTACAATAGACTCCATTTTTTTTGGGACACCCGGTAGAACGGAAATTATACAATGTGTCTCAAAAAAGGCTACCCAAAACTTTATTCGCTATAGCGTTTTTAATAATTTTCAAACTGAAGATATATTTATATCATACGGTGGAGAGTGAAAAGGGCTATCTAATGGTATCAAAATTGCTTTAAAATCTTAAATTCTTTTGGAAGTTATTAAGAGATTTTGGCTGAAGTTTTATTACTTGAAGATTTTATGCTCAGTAATCAGCTCAACTTACAATGACAATCACGCTTAAACAATTTTGAAAAATGCTTTCTTTGTTCTTTTATTCCCACTTAAACAACATTTTTCTTAGGGGGTGTTCATATGAGAAAAATCAGCCCGGGAAACCGGGCTGGCTCGATTTGCCGAGATCTCGGCTCTCTTAACAAATCCTTATAAAAATTAACATATGAGAAACGAGCTGGGTCGGCTAATCGAGATCTCACTTTGTTCAGCCAAGATCTCGGCAAGGCGGGCTGATTTTTTCCCATATGACAGCTCCAGCTCAGCTAACCGGGCTGAAAAACATTGTAATGCGCATGTTTTATTTTCAAAACAATAGAAAATGTAAACAAATATCACGTGACTACATCAGCTGGCTTAAAACAATAGAACAAAATCAAACAAATATTCATAACTTTATTGACTTTTCAAAAACAAAACTGAGAAAACCTCATATGAACACGAGAGAATTTCAACCCTGCTAGCCGAGCCAGCCCAGTTAAGCGGGCTCATATGAACAGCCCCTTAATTGGTATTTAAAAAAAACACGTCGAAGGGATGCAAAAACAAAAGACTTTTTTTATGTCGACATTTACTTTTCCCTGCTCTTTTGTTTGGTATAAAATTCATCTCATTTTGAAAATTATTTCAAAATCTATAGTGAATAATGTTTAGGTTAGCAATTTTTTGAGAAGAACTGCAGTGTTTAGGAGTGTTTACACTGAAGCTTGCTTGCTAATTACCTCACTAGCAAAAACCATTATTTTTTATGGTTTTGTAACCAACCTGTAATAATACATTTTAAAATCAAAACAATAAGTACCTAATGATGTCATAGACCAAGGATGTAACTTTGACATCCTTGCATAGACTTTATAAAGAAATGCAGTTTAAAAAAATTCTTGGTCAATTAAACTTGCTTAGCAAAGGCCATTTAAGTTTTTTTCTTAACAACATGGGGAGAGTATGTTGTTAAGACAAAGGGTTTATTGTCTTTTCATTTTTTGTTGGATGATATAAGTTTTTGTATGAGGTGTTTAGAAGCGTCCAAAATGAAACTCGTCCTCGCAAATTTGATAATAGCGAGGTTAAGCAAACCAAAATCTACGAAGTACGACGTTCGCAGCTGTTCTGGATATCAGTCCGCCAATAAACCTTCAGCGGCACAATTGGTCAGTGTATAATTATGCGGGCGGTACTTCATAGATTTTGGTTTGCTAGTGCCGTACGCTGCCAACAAAAAATTTTGATGGTATTTTATCATCGAATAACGCCTTAACTGCTTATTAGAACATGGGCATGGAATTCTCTCCCACCATCGCTCAAGTTCGCAAGTTCAACTCAAATTTCCAAGCGTCTTTCAAAACATGGGAAGGAAAACACTGCAGTTGTTTCTTTTGCCGGTAAGTTTTTTATCTTTTTATAGAAGAATGTAACAGAATTTATATAATTCATTACTTTTATACCTCTTGTATACATTTTACTGTAATGTTGGTTTTTATTAGTTTTCTCTTGTAAACTATGGCATTAGCCCTTTGACCAACGATAAATAAATTAATAATAATAAGTTTCGTTTTAACGACAGCCTCATGGGAGGAGGAGTTGGAGTTCACTCCCATGGGTGAAGGAACTCAGCCCCGGCCAACAACCGCCAGCAAAGAGACTGAGGAGCTTCCATGTGTCTCTGGTTCGACCTCTTGCAGAACTAATAACGACAACTGGCAACACCCTCGAAAAAAAACCCTAAGAACTCTAGGAACATGTCCACAGTACATCACGCATGCCACACTATCCAAAACAAAAAACCTAGGAGCAAGCCCTCAAAAAAGAAACCCTTGCCACACAGAGGCACTATCATCAATTGTCACTACCAGTTTCCACCGTCAGTCTCCCCATCAACACTTCAGCATTTTGCCATCTGGCCCAATAACTTTCAATCACGATTGGCATAAAGCCCTCACTTCCTTAGTCCGCCAAGGAACATGAAATAATTTGCGGGAGTGTTGCCACTCACGACTTTTGTCAAAATCTCGGGTTACACCGGCAAAGAGTTTTACCTCTCGGGTGAGTTATACCGCCCTGGACACCGTCCCAGTATTTGACCTCCACGGTAAATAATAATAATAAAAGTTTCATAACATGAACACACTTGGCAAGGAGTTGATGTTATTCACTTACCAGTGGAAAATTAGATCTCAGTACCGGCTGCGGGCCAGGAGCTAAGGCTCTGAGAGCGTGAGTATAGGTGATGTAGGGCATGAAATGAAAATAAAATATGTAAACATACAAACCAAGGCTCTGACAATGTGAAAAACACACAAACAAACAAACAGACAAATACACAATGAACATATATATATAACGGATAATTGAAGAACAAAATTTATTATCTTAATTTACTTTTAATATTAAGTTTTAGCTAATGATTACAGAATATAATAATAATAATAATAAAAAGTTTCGTTACAACAACACCCTGTGGCAGGAGGTCGAATTCACTGCTACAGAGGAGGGAACTCAGCCCCGACCAGCAACTCACCAGCAAAAAGACTAAGGAACTCCCAAGTGTCGCTGGTTTGACCTCAAGCAGAACTGATGATTGACAACACCCTCGAAAAACCCAAATAGCTCTAGGAACATGCCCACAAAAAAATCACGCATGTCACACTATAAAAAACAAAAAACCTAGGGACAAGCCCTCAAAAAAGAAACCCTTGCCTTACGGAGGCACTAACGTCAACCGTCATCACCAGACCTTGCATTTAGTCTCCCTATCAACACTTTAACATGTTTGCCATCCGGATAAACTTACAATCACATTTTTACATGAAAGCCCTCACTTCCTCGGCCCTCCAAGAAAAATGAAATTATTTGCGTGAGCATTGCTGCTCACGACTCTTGAGAAAAATCTCGGGTTGACCCGGCGAATAAGCAAGCATTTTCTTATATTCATATGTTGTGTCAGAATAAACCAAGCAAGAATTTTTTACCCTATTCAGGCCAGGCATTTGATGGAAAAATGTAACAGAAAACCTGCATGATGACGTCGTCAGATATTTGCTGACGTCATAATTTTTCAAAATATGCCATAAACAGTTAAAATCACGAAAATGTCAATAACGTTTGATTGGATAATAATTTTTCTGTCCTGTTTGAATTTTCTGAAGCTAATACAATGCTCTGTAACATTTTTTTTGGTTAAGATGGAATCCTAGAAATCAATCGGCAGTTTTTACAAAAAAAAATTAAAAAGGCGATATTTCTCAAAAAAAGATAAGTATACGCCGATCTTACTACAAAGTTATCGTTGTTTCCAAATCTGAAACTGGTTTTTCTTAAAAAGTTATCTGTTGTTAGATATTTTGTTTTATATGACGCCCTGTATTGACTGTACTTTAAGCAAAACAAATTAAAAAGTTTGTCCACGGCTTGGAATCGTCTTTCGCCGTAAGAGCGACTGCGACCGTTTTTATTGTCTCAGAATGTTTGTAGCTGCTGAGGCACAGTGCGCTAACGTATTTGTTCCCGTCCTAATGTCTTTTTTTGTATCGTGTGTTTTAGTTTTATATTTCTATCAATAATGTGTGTAGTACTTTATGTTTATGTGCGATAATTTCCTAATTGTGTTGACATGGTTTCGTGTATGTTCCGTAGAGCAATTATCTCAATTTTGTTGTCATGGTTTTCTTTCGTTTAAGTGTATCAATTATCTTTCGTTTTCGTATACAAGTTTCATATCACACGTACTATAATATTTGACAACACCTACACACGCTAGTGTAGGTGTTGTCAAATATTATAGTACGTGTGATATGAATGTATTTGGGTGGCTTTCTGGTTGTCATTTTTACAATGTGATTTAGTACGTATTTTTGTTATTTAGTTTAGTTTTTTTGTCAATTTTATCATTACCCTAGTGTATCTTGCGTCTGATTTCTGTGGGTTAATTCTTTGTTTGCATTTTGGTTTTCGCTTGTTTTGGGTATCTGGGTTCATACGAAGAAAGAGAATCTGACTACCTTGGTGTAGATAGGGTGGATAGACAGATGTGTAATCTGAGAAAAAGTGTAAGAAGTTGGTTCATTGAAGAAAAATCACAAAGTAAACGCACAACTACTCAAGCCTTGAGAAAGTCATTAAAAGGAAGTAGTGCTTGTTCGAGATCATCGAAGTCATCAAAACGATCAATAGAGCTGAGAGTCAAAGAAGATAAGGCTTAACCTACAATACAGAAATTCAGCAAAACCAAATGTATTTGTCAATAATACATTACCAAAAATCCATGTTGAAAGCAAAGCAAATCCAATACCAGTAAAAGAAAAGACAATGGCAGCCAGTTTTGTTGGTCAACAAGTAGATCAGCTGGCTGACTTAGTCAATCTCATCACACTTAAGGCAATCCTGAAAGTCGCATCCTTACAACTCAATACGGGAAGTTCACTTATGGCTTAAAAGAAGCCTATCATTAAGCATGTTGGTGGCTTCAATCTCACCAAGTTTGTCTCAAATTCCAGAGAAGTTCTAGAGTATTGAAAAGAAGGATCATGGAAAAAGTTTCAAGGAGTTAGATTTACAAAAAGATGTTCTACTTGTCGAACGAGCTTTGGGAGTCCACTGGAGTATAAAATTTTTCGTATCGTATTCAATTGAAAGATAAACCACTCTCAAGAAGAGGTATTTTATCAACAGTAAGCTCTATATATGATCCTCTCGGCTTTTCATCACCTTTTCTGCTTCATGGTCGACTTATCCTTCAAAAATTGTCTTCAGATAAGAAAGGATGGGACGATGAAATCACCCCTGACGTGCGATCAACCTGGGAACAATGGCGACTGCAGTTACCAAAGCTAGAATCACTCAATATCCGTCGATGTTTCAAACCAAAAGACTTCGGTGAAATTAGCAATCTCACAATTCATCATTTTTCGGATGCATCTGACATCGGCTACGGTGAAGCTAGTTATCTTCGGTTAGAGAACGAGAGTGGAGAAGTTAATTGTAGTCTACTCATGGGAAAATCACGAGTTGCTCCACTTAAACGAACAACAATACCACGTCTGGAGCTGACAGCAGCAACAGTCGCTGTCAAAGTTGGATCACTGCTGAAAAAAGATCTGTCTGATATTGAAGAATACTGCTGGACTGGTAGCACAGTTGTATTGGGCTATCTAAAGAACGAAAGAAAACGATTTCATATTTTCGTGGCAAACAGAGTCAGCACAATACTGAACCACTCAAAAAGCAATCAATAGAGATACGTAGAAACAAAGATGAATCCTGCTGATGATGCTTCTCGTAGAATGAACATTGGAAACTACCTTAAAAACTAACGCTGGTTTTACGGTCTAATGTTTCTTCAAAAAGCTATTCAAACCATATGCTACTCAGACGAAACAGACATCACTGTAAACGATAAAGATCTAGAACTAAAGAAAATCAAGGTGAACAAGGTATCTGTACATGAAGATATTTTACAAAGGTTGACTTCAAAAACATCAAAATGGATGAAGCTTCGAAGGATTGTAGCAACCATCATGCAGTGGGAGAACAAGAAAAGAAGTATCGATATTGACGACCTAATCAAAACTGTGAAATCATCATGAAGTTAGTGCAACGTAATGCCTTCAGTGATGAAATTGAAATGCTACAAAGTCAAAGTTGTGAGACTACTACATCAAAATCAGTGAAGAGATCTAGTTCATTATACAGTTTAAATCCTTTCCTTGATAGAGAAGGTATTCTTAGAGTTAGTGGGAGACTATCGAAAGGGAAGATTGAAGATCACAACATAGTCCATCTAGGCATTTTGTCCAAGCTATGTAATGTTACTTTGATGGTTCCAAAAGCATGTCACAAATCAATCCAACATGGCGGTAGAGAATTCACTATCAATGAAGTACAAAGAAGTGGATATTGGATCAGCAATTGCAACTCATTCGTCCGTCATCTCATCTCAAAGTGCGTCACGTGTAGATTTCAACGTAGAAAGACTGCGCAACAACAGATAGTTGGCCTTCCTCGCAACAGAATTGAAGCTTCAGATGCAACACCTCCCTTCACCAACTTCGGACCATTTATTATCAAAGAGGGACGGAAGGTGTTAAAACGTTATGGTGCTCTGTTTACGTGTCTTCTAAGCAGAGCAGTGCACATCGAGTCGAGCAACACGTTTGATACAGATTCGTTTATTCAAGCTTTTGGACGATTCATCTCAAGGCGAGGAAACATTCGAGTACTTCGATGCGACAACGGAACGAACTTCATCGGTGCTGAGAAAGAGTTATAATGAGCAGTTGAAGAATTAGACAACTAAAGAAGAATCTCAGAATTTCTTCAACTGCGTGGTGGAAATTGGATTGTCTGGCGACACAACGCTCCAGCATCAAGTCATTTTGGTGGAGTATGGGAACGTCAGATACGAACGGTTAGATCAATATTGTCTTCAATTCTACGAACACACGCGCAAAGTTTAAACGAGGAGAACTTTCGAACACTTCTAGTCGAAATCGAAGGAATTGTCAATTCGAGACCATTGACAACGGATACGTTAAGCGACGTGAACAGCTTTATTCCGTTATCTCCGTCGAATCTACTGACGATGAAATCAAACGTAATTTCAGCATCTCCGGGACGTTGCGACAAATCCGATATGTACAGTCGACGACGTTGGCGACGAATCCAGCACATTCTAAACGAGTTTTGGTCACGTTGGAGAAAAGAGTATCTTCAAAACTTTCAACAACCTACACGATGGCAGAACGAACAACGTTGCTTCAAAGTCGGTGACGTAGTCATGTTAAAAAACAATCGAAAAAAAGATGCGATTGGAAAATGGCTAGAATTATAGAAGTTTACCCTGACGAAAAGGGCTCGTACGTGTTGTAAAGTTACGAACTGCAGGCGGCGAAGAACTTAGGCGCCCAATACATAAACTTGTTTTGATCGTTGAAACAAACGAAGAAGAGTGATTCCCAGCCAAGGAGCCATACTATTATTTTAAATCAAAATAGAAAAGTTTGTCAAAATATTTATACATTTTGAGGGGAGCCAGTAATGTAGCTGCTGAGGCACAATGCGCTAATGTATTTGTTCCCGTCCTAATGTCTTTTCTGTATCGTGTGTTTTAGTTTTATATTTCTATCAATAATGTGTGTAGTACTTTATGTTTATGTGTGATAATTGCCTAATTGTGTTGTCATGGTTTCGTGTATGTTCCGTAGAGCAATTATCTCTATTTCGTTGTCATGGTTTTCCTTTGTTTAAGTGTATCAATTATCTTTCGTTTTCGTATATATAGTTTGTAGCGTGTGTAGGTGTTGTCAAATGTTATAGTACGTGTGATGTGAATGTATTTGGGTGGCTTTCTGGTTGTCATTTTTACACTGTGATTTAGTACGTATTTTTTTTATTTAGTTTAGTTTTTTCTGTCAATTTTATCATTATTCTAGTGTCCCTTGCGTCTGTTTCTGTGGGTTTATTCTTTGTTTGCATTTTTGTTTTTGCTTGTTTTGGGTATCTTGGTTCTTTTCTTACTTGTTTTAGTTCTTTAGCGTCTGTTTTTATATCGCCTGGGTTGGTTGGGCGGTATTTGTGGGTAGTTTTTGTAGTATTTGTAATTGTAAAGTTTTTTTGTATTATTCGTTTATAGCAAAAATAGAAAGATCAAACATATGTGAAGCCTTCGTGTTTGCATCCAACTTTTTGTTTGAATCCCGCGTTGATGGTTTGGTGAAGTGTTCCGACCATCATTATGTTGGTCTGTACTTTTTACATCTTGTAAGCTGGATTTTTTGCTATATTTTGAAAAAACAAGCAACACATAGGTGGTTATTGGTGGTTATTTTCTGATCGAAAGTGAGAGTTGAGATGCATTGAAATGGAGAAGAAAGATGAGAGAACAAGAAGAAAGGGTGATGCAGGATGTTGTACAAAGCAGAGAAGTAAGAAGGTGTATTGTAAAACGAGGAAAAACTCAAAATAAAGGGAAAAAACTGTAAAAGATTGCTGATGTTGTAGAGGGCAATCAAAATTTAACAGATAATTTAAATGCTGAACTAAATGTTGACATTGAGTTAGGAGCTGTCTCAGCTCCAAAATCTGCTTCAACTGATAAAGTAATATATATAGAGGTAAAAGAAAAAGGAAACAAAGCTATCACAGGATTCAGATTGCTAGAAATGACCATACTGTCACATGTGTTGGCGCTACTTGCGTGTCCGAGCTGTTTCAATGTCGATTTAATGCAATTGACTGAGGTTGCTGGAAAAAAAAGAACTCTCCTCTTGTTTGAAAGTTAATTGTGATAGTTGTACATTTACCCATTAATTTTATACTTCTCCTGCTGTAACTACCAGCAACGATAGTAAACGCAGAGGCATGCCTACTATGGAAGTGAACGCTAGATCTGTATAGAGTTTCCGCAACAGCGGTATTGGATTTTCATTGTTAACCAAGTTGTGTGGTCTTTTTAAAAATGCCTCCACCAATGACAAAGGCAGGATATGACAAAATAGCAAACAGAATCAAAAACCATTGCAGCAGCATCTCTTCACGCAAGGGTAAAAAAACAGCCGACATTGGCGTACCAATAGACGGTACATGGCAGTGCAAAGGACTCTCCTCGACACTTGGTGTCATCACTGCAATCTCAATTGATTTAGGAAAGATGCTTGATATAGCCATTCTCTCAAAAAGCTGTAGAGGATGTACAAGAATGGTGAAAATTGCTAAGACAGACCCAAAGCATCATATACCGGATATACTACAAACCTCCACCCATACAACCACCCACAACGAGCCAAAAACAGGCACAACGAGCCAAAATTAAAGACAACCACCCCAAACTAGACACAACCACCAAAACTAAGAACAACGACCCAAAATTAGGGACAACGAAACAAAATTAGAGACAACGATCCAAAACTAGGAACAACGACCCAAACTTAATGACAACGACCCAAAACTAGACACAACGACCCAAAATTAGGGACAAAAACCAAAAATTAGAGACAAAGACCCAAAATTAGTGACAACGACCCAAAACTAGGGACAACGACCCAAATTAATGCCAACGAACCAAAACTAGACACAACGACCCAAAATTAGGAACAACGACCAAAAAATAGTGACAACCACCCCAAACTAGACACAACCACCCAAAATTAGGGACAACCACCCAAAACTAGGAACAACCACCCAAAACTAGACACAACGAGCCAAAAATAGGCACAACGAGCCAAAATTAAAGACAACGACCCAAAACTAGACACAACCATCCAAAATTAGAGACAACGACCCAAAACTAGGAACAACAACCCAAAACTAGTGACAACGACCCAAAACTAAGAACAACGACCCAAAGTTAGGGACAACGAACCAAAATTAGAGACAACGACCAAAAACTATGGACAACCACCCAAAATTAATGACAACGACCCAAAACTAGACACAACAACCCAAAATTAGGAACAACGACCAAAAATTAGTGACAGCAACCCAAAATTAGTGACAACGACCAAAAACTAGGAACAACGACCCAAAATTAGGGACAACGAACCAAAATTAGACTCAACGACTCAAAATTTATATTACTGGTATTAAGTAGATAAAAGCAGAAAAGCCACAGAAATAAGTGTTTTAATTTCAATTGTCACGTCTAATTTAGAAAAAAAGAAAACTATGTCCTTTTTCCAAAGTACATTTCAGCTAAGCAAAATACCAAATGTTGAAATACTACATAAAAAATCAACATCTTAGATTTAGGCACTATCGTTCAAGAGCATAATAGTTTGATAAACAAAAGATACATAAAGCAGTCTTTTTTACAGAAAAAAGATATTGTAATATAGTATGTATACATTAGATTACGATTCCGTATGATTGCAGTTGCAATCTTTCGGCTTCAGTCGACTCACTAAGAGATTTCTTGTCAACTGTCAATTGCTTGTAATTGAATTCTTGCTCAGGTGCATAGAAGTTTTGGCTCGTTCTCTCTAATTTTGTGTCGTTGTCCCTAATTTTGGGTCGTTGTGTCTAGTTTTGGGTCGTTGTAACTAATTTTGGGTCGTTGTTCCTAGTTTTGGGTCGTTGTCACTAATTTTGGGTCGTTGTCTCTAATTTTGGGTCGTTGTCCCTAATTTTGGGTCGTTGTGTGTAGTTTTGGGTCATTGTAACTAATTTTGGGTCGTTGTTCCTAGTTTTGGGTCGTTGTCACTAATTTTGGGTCGTTGTCCCTAATTTTGGGTTGTTGTCACTAATTTTGGGTCGTTGCTCCTAGTTTTGGGTCGTTGTAACTAATTTCTGGTCGTTGTTCCTAGTTTTGGGTCGTTGTCATCACTAACTAATTTGAAATTTAATTTTGTGGTAATATGCAGTTTTGCATAATACCGTCGATCTTAGTGAAAAGTTCTTTTGTACTTTCATATTTAGAACTTCGATTTATTAGGCCCCAACCTTTGTTATCCGTTTGCCTATTTCTACAATTCATAAAAATACGGACGCTGTTTTGACATTTTCCTCTTCATTCGTTCTAAATATATTTCGGAGCCGTGCCGAGTGGTTATGGCGCTGGACGCGTAAACCGGACTTCCCGATTTTGACGCCTTTGCGGGGCTTCCAGTATTGAAACTTTCCAATCGCTGCTATTTCTGTATGGTACATTGAAGTTTTTCAGGAAGGCAGGACCCTCTTTGATAGAAGTTCATGAAGAACTAAAGAAGCTATTCTGGGTGAATAATCAAATCATTCATCCCCATGGCTATCATATATTCGAACAAATGTCCATTTAAAGTATTTACACGAAATGGTTTGGAAAGCAGCATTTTCAACAACCAAATAAGCGATGAACATCAATCAAAATCTGTATTTCTCATTACAATCTTGATAAACAATGAATCGTGACGTATTTGCACTTTCGCTAATTGAATTCCCTAATGTATCTCATTCATGAAAGAATTGAGCTTTTTAAAATCAACTGCACATGACAAAAGATGATTAATCGAACGTGACAGTGCAAAATTAGAGAGTGTTTAAACTGAAGCTTGCTTGCTATTTACCTTACTAGCAATAACCATTAGTTTTTATTGTTTTGAAGCAAACCTGAAATAAGTTCCGTCAGGCACTATAAGAACTATTTTTATCATTTTCTCTTGAATTCTTTACTCGCATCTTTACGCACATTTTTACACAATGTGCTTACGTTTTCATTTTCCTTAGGAATTGTATTAATACGAGTAAGAACAGAGTAAATATGAGTAAGAAGTATTATACGGCTGCCGAGGTGGCTGAGATAATTTTGATATTAATAAGATATTCCTATTGGTGATGCCAGCGATTTGGAGTCTTCTGACTCAGAGAATGAAGAAATCATCATTTAGACCGAATCCAAGCTGAACAGGAAATTACAGCAGTACATATTCCCCAGCCTGAAGATGAGCCAAATGAAAGCGGTTCTGTCGTAGACGAAATATCTGAATATGATTCGTCTTCATAAGAAAGTTAAATATCTGAATATGAGTCTGATGATAATGCTGCTAACAAAACTACTGCTGCTAATACCAATTCGACTACTGCTAATACCGATCCCACTACTGCTAACACAAATAATGAAGAAGATGATCTCTTATCGCCAGATGTTTCTGTCAGTTCAATTGCACCTGAGGACGAAGATACCTATGACGTGGCTCAGAATAGGAAAGGGAAAAAGAAAGAGAAACAAACATTTCATCCAAATTTCATCAACCTGAAGGTAGTTACGACATCAACAATCTAATGAATAGGTAGAAGGCATGATTATGTAAGGTGACAGCGCAGCTTGTTTGTCATAACTATTTGTTTGAAATTGTTGTAATTCTTCTTTTTATATTCAGGCCCTGTGAAAGTGCATTTCGCAGATTGTGATAATCTTACGGATTACTTCTTGAAATACTTACTGGGATGATGAAATTTGCGACTCCATTATTTACCAGAGTAATCTATACATACACCAATCAGAAAAAAAATTCCTATACTGAAGAACAACAAGCTGTAGGCATTTATGAGCATCAATTTGGTGATATGATACCACGAGTTTCCATCAGGGAAACATTACTGGAAAATAACCCGGACCTGTCTGTACCATTTATATCTAATGTTTTGCCTCGTAATCGGTTTCTTTAGATCCTTTCTAACATTCATGTAAAATGACAATAACTCCATGCCGGTTGATAATACCGATAAACTCTACAAATTGCGCCCACTAATTGACACTTTAAATAACAACTATGCGAAACTTTACATTGTATCTTACTATGTTAGTGTTGATGAGAGCATGACTCGTTTCAAGGAACGGAGCTCCCTAAAGCAATACAACCCCATGAAACCAATCAACAGGGGTTATAAGCTTTGTTTATTGGCTGATATGGATGGTTACTTGAACAAATTTACAATTTATCAGGGGAAAAATGATAAAAGAACTGATGACACAATGGCAAAATATTTCGGGTTGGGAGAGTTTATTAATTGACTAGATCCTTACATGGAAAATACCACGAAGTCTATATAGACAATTTCTTTACTTCAGTTTCTCTGATGGAATACATATTTTCACATCATGTGCTAAGCTGCGGTACTTTGCGCACTAATAGAAAGTACCTCCCTAAAAACCTAAAGGCTGATAAAGTTCTACAAAGAGAAGATTTTGACAGTAGAGTATCGAAAGATGATGTTGTAGTTTATAAGTGGCAGAATAACAAGATGGTACATGTTATCTCAAACTTTCATGGTAATGAAAAAACCGAAAGAAAACAAAAGAATAAAGATGGTACTATCGCTATGATTGCATGTCCCAGAGCAGTGAAAGACTACAATAAATACATGAGAGGGGTCGATAAACCAGACATGTATTTTCCGGTACCTCCCGAAAATCTAAAAAGTGGTGGCACTACATTTTGTTCGGCCTCATTGATCGGACAGTTTTCAATGCATATGTGGTATATAAAAAATGGGAAGATGACAAGGCCAGTCTCCTTGATTTCCGTCGATCGGTGGCACAGTCAATGATAACATTAGGGAAGCCACCAAAACGTGGTAGACCGTTGTCTGCAACTCCTGCATCAAATCAATAGACTGCCTCAAAACAAAGAAAGTCAAATTACTCGGTTCCTGCGTCAATTCGGAAAGAAAATCTTGGGATCCATTGGGCAGAACACAATGCAAGAAGAGGGAGATGCGAATTATGCTCGAAAAAAAGAATCGAATCAAGCCATACTTACATTGCAGTACCTGCAAAGTCCATTTGTGAATCAATGATAAGAGAAAATGTTTTCAGGAATATCACGAGTGATATTTACATATAATTACTTTTACGATGTAATGCCTGTTGTGTTGTTTTTGAAAGATATTGAGACGCGTTTTGTTTGAAAAAATGTGTTTTATTGAGTTTCATAATGCCTGTCCGGACATATATGTCCCGCTTTAGTTTTCATAGCAACAATAAAAGAAATCTGGGTGAAAGTGGTAATTTTTCACGTACGGTGTCATAACAGTACAAATCAGTCAAAAGTTCAACGAATTTTCACTATTTCCACACCTTGGACCACAAAGGGTTAAGAAAAGAAAAAAGACGTAATGTAGACAAAATTTTCCTACATTATCAAGCAACAATTAATTTTCATTGCTTACATAATAATCGACTTGGCTTAGCATTTTCAGTGTAAACACACTCTTAATAAGTTCAAACAAGCTTCCTAACCATTGATATCTATAAACTCATCTGGGTCCATTTAACTTTTTTTGATTATATAAACTTCACCCTGTGATATCAAAACATGGTGTGTGGCATATCCCCTGTAATGTTTGAAAGGTTTACTGCCGTAAAGATATGAACGAGTTGACTCTCAGAATACGATCAAAAAATGGTATGAGATTTGCATTGCCAATCCGATTGGCACTTATATCATGTCATGTGAGAACCGTCATATATTTTTACAACTCGTTTATATGCTAAGGCATGAAAATTAAAATCAAAGAGGTTAACCAAATATCATTTAGCAAGATGAGCTTCCCAGAAAAAGTAAAATTCCTTTGCAAAATATTCTAATCCCTTGTAATGACATAAAACCATCATCCTTGCTTTCATACAAATATCAATGTAATAGAAAATATGGAATTATGGTTTAAGGATAATTTACGTAGAAACAGAAGTGAATGGTAGGATAATTTAATTTCCCAAACTTTAAAAGAGGAAGGAGACAATCCTGAGGCTAATTCTAAAGGGATGGATACCAAAATAATGAAAAATTACTAAACTCATCAAGAAATTTAATTAGAGAAAAATATTATTCACAAAGATAGAAAATAAATTATTTATAAGTTGCTATGTAATGACTTGTATCATGAATACAAAAGTGATTGCAAGTCAATATTTGGTTACCGTCTCTGAAACACATTCGCAGTTTTAGAAAGAGAATTGTGACCAAACGTCGATTATTAAAAGTCTAGAGTTTGGCTTCTCAGGCAATAAAGATGATGACCTTTTCCCAATCTAAGGAAATACAGAATATCAAAGGGACAACAGAGTTCAGGTATTAACATCGAATGTTTTGGACTTAAACAAAGTAAAAGAGTTAGCATATTTGAATTGTAAAACAAGAATGTACACTAGCATCAAATAGGTGAAATTCGCCAATATCGCTAAATGTGATGCGCGGGAGCAGTACAACGCATGTAGTTCAGGTAAAACATGTAGAAACTCAAAGTAGTAGGAGGAAAAGGAGTTTGCCGACGAAATTAAAACGTGATCACTAGGCTTAGTGCTCCGCTCTCACGTAACAAAGGTGGAGACGGGTTATTCTATGTTCACTAAGTGGATCAGCCGAAGAGCCATTTCCTGCAGTATGAGAATACGATGAGTTATGTTAGTGTCACGGAGTGTCCATTGCTGACACGCGTATGTCATGCGGGATTAAAAATTTATGATAGATATTAGTGAAAATTTGTGCCTAGGAAAAAAGTGAACGCCGGTACTGTCTCAGTGTCAAAGAAATTATTTCAAAAGGCTTTATTTTAAAATGGCCATCTTGTCAATTAAATATTGCTGTAGAGTTCAGTTGTTTGGCAGCAAATTAGTTTGACAATGGTGCAGTACCTGCAACAAAAATAAAAACTTGACTAGCGAGTGATTCAAGTGATTGTCAATTTTTCCATTGGGGATAAATTATGTACATTCTTTAAACTAGTCACTAGCTCACACTAAAATGCTCCGTCGCAGGCTTCAGCCTGACACTGGCAATGTCAGACAGACACCACTCTGAGGCTCTCCATTAAATTGTCTAATTTGCTTACCTTTCCAAAAGTTACACGTGTTTCGTAGAGTCTGCTAAATGACGTGCCCTACGTGCCCACGTGCCCTAAGAATTTGACGTGCCCTAAGAATTTGACGTGCCCTAAAAATTTGACGTGCCCTAAAAATCCGAAATC
>JAUBWS010048990.1:0-17523 GCA_032270445.1 Darlingtonia californica | reverse complement strand
ATCTGTGATTTGGAGTAATTCAGGCTATGAGGTTATAAGACCAGTGAAACTTTTAAAAATAAAGCGTTGTTACCTTGTTCCATATACCATCTGTATAAAACATCTAAGAATCCCTAAAACAATAAAGTTTGACAAGAGTCATCTCTTTACATGATACCAAATGAAAAATTCAAAACATCAATAATTTTTTCTAATACGAATATTTCGTTTCCTTACCTGATCCTTAAACATCACTTTATATTGTTCCAATTTATTCACATCGTTCGACCGCTCACATAAAGAGATCAACATTGAAAAATCTTCATATTTTTCTGCTAAAGTCATGGCATCTTCTAAATAACCGAAGTTAACTGAAAGAAAAGTAGTTGAAAAATCAGTGATTCTTTTCTTTCATAACTTTGCTTCTAGGTCCGTTTCCGACTCAATTTCAAGTAGTACCTAGACTTTGTATAATGAAACGCCTCTTTTCTTGAAATTCATCAAATATTTCATCGTATTCAACGCCTGACTTCGTTCTAAATAAACAAAATATCATTTTATTTCCTAGAAGATGGAAGAAAGTGTTAAATTTATGGGACCTCCTGAAATAATCCGTCCATAACGATATGACAGATCAGAACTGGATACTATTTTAACCACTTCATTAGATTTAATATGATACACATTAGAAGGCAGTAAGAATTAGTGGGAATGCAGCAAAACAAAAGCGGACAAGAAAGGTATATTATATTTGTCATACTCTTATAAATAAAGTTTGAATAAAAACGCCCGCCGCTTTTGTGAAAATGGTGGCCGTTACATGAAGATTTTAATTCAAAGTCAATTTGAACCCTTACACAATTTAAAGAAGTATAAGAGAAAACATATCACCATAAAAGTTCGAATATCGTTGAGGAAACTAGGACGTGCTTATCTTACATAACTAATACTAATTACTTCATCAATCGAATCTCTTTATCGAATCCATCAAGTAAGAAATCAGCCAATAAAACAACTTGTTGTGTTAATAACGATCCTAGCTATAAAGAATGATCAAAATATTAAAAGAGAAAATTCTAACAGATTACCATGGAACAAAAAGCCTAATATAACCAAGGTCCATCCTCAAGCAAAGCACACAACTAATGCATTGAAATTTCAATTGTCAATATGAGACATATATTTAGGTGTGTGTAGATAAAAACCTAATCCTGAAAGCAACTTTTGGAATTAGCAATGGGTAGACATAGGAACTCCGCAACGCATGCAAAATGGGAAGGTTTCATAAAAGATGAAAAAAGATGATGAATTTCTTGCTTTAACAAATTACTTTTGTAGAGTCAAAAAGTATGAAATTGTTGCAATACACTTTCAACAGAAAGTAAAACTATAGATTGTGTTGTTAACTTACTTTTGTAGAATCAACACTACCAAGCGCATTCTCAAATATGATTTTGATCTGAAAAAGCGAGAAATGGAATTATTGTAAATCATGAAGCGTTAGTTCCTGGCTTTTTCACAAGAAAAAAATAAAATTGACTTCATCTACTCGACTTCAAAAACAAGATTCGCATACCTGTTTCATGAGAAGATTCCGATTGTTTACTTCTTTTGTATTACCTAAATGAAAAGCATAAGTGATCTATATTTTTATGCCATTGTAATTTTTTTAGTCCTTCCTTCTATCATTGGTATAAATGATTATTTACTTAATCATGAATTCCTCGAAAAGACTAAAGGGAGTCATATTGAATTTACAGTTACTTAGTTTAAAAGGAAAACCTCCTGAAGCATTAGGGGTGGAAAACAAAATACATTCGATTTGAGTTCTCGAGAGAATGAAAAGTAGTCACCTGTCCATGGAACATGATGATCTGCAGACAAATTATATTGGTCCATTATTGTTTGACGAAAACGCCATGACGCTATGTATGATTTCTATAATATAAAGATTAATAATTAATATTAATATAAAGAACAAAAAGTTGAAGAAAATGAGTATATACCAAAGAGAGTGACTTTTCTCAAACAATGCCTATTTTATTTGTATGTTACCGTCACAAGAAACCCTATGACAGCCGTACCAATAAGGCATCATAACATAACAGACTATCAGAGTAAAATTAAGAGTAAATTTTGGGAAAAATTCAAAAGATTTCAGCATGATGTTCCAACTATCAAAACATTTGACTTTATGTTAAGTCTAGCAAATACAATGGCGAGTTTTGTTATATCAGAAAAGTGACGAATATTTGTTGATTTAGCGCGTTGTACCTTGTGTATCTTGGTATTAAAACGTGATATGCTAGCCTTACCGTTAATATTTCTCCAACTGCAATAATATTCTCAATGTGCTTTTGTATAATATTTGTGTCTTGCAGAAAGGAAATTTCTTTTTGTACCAACACTGAGAAAAACATACCGATATCGGTCACCTGAAAAAAAGCACAGCTTGCTGTCAATTATTGTTGTCTAGGACTTTTCCTGTTTCTGTAAGATAATAAACACATACCCTAGAGAAGAAAGTATCTTTTTTTCTGATTATGTCCCCAGATATATCACTGGAACCAATGACGTCATCGATTTGTTCAGAAAATCTATTAATGAGCAAGCAGCAAATATTTAGAGACTGAGCTAAAGATTCAAAATTTCCCTATATACATTTCTTATTATATTTCCATTATTTTTTGTGAAATTTCTTTCCTCACCTCTTTTTTTTCTATCATAGTCAAGAATGCCATACAATGGTAAAGTATTATAGTTCGGTCGTAAAATAAGTGTGAGTGATCAAACAGAACTTACTCGTTGTATAAATCTAGTAAACCCATGGTACAATGTAACTTTTCACCGTGATCAGTGAGCATGTATTTCACATTGTTTGAATGCTGTAAAACCTACAAAAAGAATAAGAACTGCAAAAAAACTGCAGCTGGTATACCATCAAAGAATGTGAAATAGCATAGAACGAATTTAAAAACTGCGACAATTTACAGAAACGCGTTTACACGTTTGTATAAAGTTATAACAACAACAAAAATAATTATTGAAAAGCAAATACACATACCTCGTCCCAAATATTAGAAGATTTTAAAAACTTTAAATAAACACCATGTACATTTTCTTTGTCTTTCAACTGATTGAACAAGAGCAACGGTTGGCTGGAATTGTCTATGAAAAAATATTGGATATTGTCACACTGTTTTAATGCCCTCGTACAAAATTCCGAGTTTTAAAATAATATTGTGATTTTTTTATGGAATACATATACATGCCAACTTTATTGTTATTTTTATTGTTGTTATTTTTTATTTATTATTGTCTATGCAACGTCTTCGTTCTTTGAAAAACTATCTGCACACCTATTTTTCAAAATTTCAATTTTCTATAATTTTTTTTTTTAATTACTGCTGAGGCACTCTTTAGAAAAGGGCGATTAAAATTTTTTTGGCTTGAAAGGAGCGCTTAATAGTGTATTATGATGAGCCGAAGACAAGTTAAGCTATTAAATAAAAAAAATGTCGATAGAATACCAAAATCTTTCTGTCCAGCACTACTCCAACGAGGTTCAGTTGCAGGTGAACTGTTTAAGATGGATTCACTTATTGATACTACTGCATTGCACATTTCTGGTATTGAAAATGGTGACCATCTTGATGATGAATAGATCTAAAAGAAACCATACGATTCGTTGAAACAGTGGAGCTATGTCCAATTATTTACAGTGCTGGACTCGTAAGCCAAAGTCCAAGTTCGACTCGTTGCGAGGATTTTACTGGTGAAATTTGCCAACCACTTATAATTCTGCACGGTGCCTTAAGGTGTTTCAAGGAAGACAGGACCCTCGTTGATAAAATTTCATGAAAACCGAAAAGGCTATGCTGGGTAACTATTCAAATCATTCAAAAATGACATTGTGAAATTGAATACTTACTGTTTCGGTTTTCGAGTATTCTTTAAATGCTTGTGATAAAGCATCCGTTGCATCAAGACTTTCTGTAAATTCAACTTCCATTTTCTGAAAGGAAAATGAAGATCAATATTATTCAAGTTTACGAAAAAGAAATTTCAAGCACAATTCGCCCATAACTTTAATGCTTGATATGTTCGAGCTCTTGTTGCATGGTAAAACATGGTAACCACAGATTTTAAAAACATAAATTCCAGGACATTCCAGGACAATTTTTCAAAATTTTCAGGACATTTAGTATCAAGATTCCAGGACATTTCTAGGACATATAAAGAAAAAAATTCAGAACTTTCAGGAATTTCAGGACAATCATTTGCCTATAAGGTTGAAGTAGATGGTAAACAGCTTAGAAATAAGGGATCTTAATAAGGACACCAAAATGGGAAATTATTTTTAGTTCACGTAAAAAATAGTTGCAGCTCTATTAAAATTCCAGGACAAACTATGAATTTTATGCATTTTTTTAGGAGTTTCCAGGACTTTCCAGGACAAAATTGTTTTTCCAGGAATTTCCAGGACCGTGGTCACCATGTAAAAGTTTTATCATTGTACGGGAAGTCAAAGGATGCAACTAACCGTCAGAGTTGGATAACTCTGCTGACCATTGGTAGTGTTAAAGAGGTGAACTTCAAGTAGAAAGGCTAGACCATGGGTTCGAGTCCCACCAGGTCTGTAGGTTTTCCTACGGATTTAGCCGCTTATCAATGGTGTGGAATCGAGCTAGATTTCACTTCACATTATAATTACCAAGTAACTGATTTTTTCTTTTTTACCGCCTTAAAAACTTATCTTCTTCCACAATCCTCAAGCAAACTGTTTGTTGTTCAGTTGCCGAACTTAGTAATAGTGTTGATGCACTTAAGAGAATTTATCTGGTCGGATCCAATTTCTACGGTTGGTACAATCAATAACCTTCAAAACCTTTTTTTTCAGTTCAAGTGCGGGCATCCTGTATTCAATCAACATGGAGAAATAGATCATGTATTATTGAAACTCAACTCACTTTTCCAGTTGTTTCAGCTTCAGGTATTTTACTAAAAAGTAAAATGTTAGAAAAAGTCACTATCAAATTGATGACAATAAATATTGACGAAAGAAATAAAATTTATCTTACATCGGGCTTTCATAATGTTTTATATTTAAAGATATCAATCCATTTCGTCTACATAAAAAGACTGGGTTTGAGCTAAAAAATCCTAAAAAAAGAGAAGAATGCAATATAATTTGCGGCTGTTTGAATTAATACATTGATTTTTTTCTATGAAAAATCGCCGAGCAAAGTAAAGTGAAGTAAAGTCGATTCCCACCTGATCCGATGAGAGCTTGATTACTTGAATCGAATTCTACGGCGACGTGGTTCTTGCTGTATTTCGATACTGACAAAGTTAAAAAAGAAATTAGCAAGAAACGCCAATTACATACGAAATGAGATATTCCTGCCGTCTGTCTTTTCTAGTAGGACGTCATATTTTACAGATAGATTGTTAAGTGGAGCCGTAGCTGAGTGGTTAAGGCGCTTTACATGTAGACCAGACTCCCGAATTCGACTCCCTTCCAATGCTTCCGTACTGAATTTCACTAATCAGTTATTTCTGCATGGTGCCCTGTGGTTTTTCCAGGAAGGCAGGACCCTCCTTGATAAAATTTCATGAAGAACTGAAGAGGCTATCCTGAGTAAATATCAAATCGTTCATTAAAGTTATTTACTCAAATGCTAAAATATGGCAACAGATTGAAAAGTAAACTTAACTTATTAGAAAAGTTACAGAAATTACAAATAAAAATCATGCAAATCCACTACCTTCGTAGGTCTTAAAATTTGAAATTTGCCTGAAAAGTGAATTTCTCACATTGTACAGATAAAATTATTCTCTTTAAATGCATGGTTGCACGGTAACTTCCAGTGGGTATGACCATGGATGGCAAGTCACTTCCAGACAGTGCGCCCAGTGATATGATGTAATCGAAACACACTTCTCCAGCAAGTTTAAAAGCACCTGTATGTAAAGAATATATGCTTGAGTATTGCGACATTTTCAAGTTTATAAAAAGAAGCTCTAAACTTTTGTTTAATTGATAGAATTTCTCAAGAAAAGTGTAACCTACAAAACTTTTTTTTTATTTGAGTATTGTTAAGATTTTACTTTAAACTGGTCCGTATTGTACAAAGTCATGGAATGTCATGGACCACAGGTTGTTTTGGAGCAACTTCCATTTATAATCTCCAACAAGTCATATTTGTGTGGTAATGGCATGTTTTTCACATCACGATATTACAAAAATACCAAAGGGCAAGGGTATAAAGATTTCCACTTTCAAACGACACACTTTGAAAAATTTCATTGTACGGGCATGTTTAAAATGACAAGAAATTATTACCCAGTAAGAAGGTTTGTTGTCCGTCCAAAATTGCTGACATCAGTATAATTAAACCTGATCCAGTGTTTTTTGCATCAATTGCGAAGATCTCATCAATTCTACTGAGTTCCACCTGTAAGGAAACGCATTATTGTCAATATTCCTCATAAACGCTATGAAGACAGCAACTTTATATCAATCTGACGATTGCCTACACTAAAACGACCGAAAGACTACTGAAAAGAAAGACTACTGAAAAGAAAGACTAATAAAAAGAAAGACCACTGAAAAGAAAGACTACTGAAATGAAAGTCATGAAATAGTGACAATATAATAATTTCTCGCAAAATTTCATACACTTACCCCGTCTTGGTCTTTCTGTATTTTGAGATGATAAAACAAATCATATTGATTCGTCATCTAAATAAAAAACTAGTTACTGTCAAATCTTTTGTCCATATTTTATCTTCTGCACGAGCAAAAAATTAAATACGTTTTGAAATATTTGATATCTTTATATACCCTTAATAATTTTAAGTGTGCTCACTAAATATACTCTAATGAAAGAAAAATTTTGGTATTTAGCTGGAATTTGGCTGAAATAAATTTTGCGTATCGCCACAGCGCTATTTATAACTTCTGAAAATTTCCAAAATAAAAAAAGTTTCTTTTCAAAATGTTTTTTTTTTTAATCTGATTTAATGAAAGGGTTAAAAAAGAAGCAATAAATAAAAAACTAATGAATAAGAATGTAACCTTAGCTGAAGAAACTTGATGTCCAGAAATCTCCCATTTTTGTAACATATTGTCAACAATAACAAAGAAATATCTAAAAAGTTAAGTTTCAAATCATCACTGAAGGGATATATTACATAACGCAGTGAGAAAAAAAAACCAAACCAGGGATCGAGGGAACATCATAAATTTTGCTATCGTAAGGTGTATATGAACAGAAAACCTTGTTCTTCACAGTATGAAACAATTAACTCACCCAGGGCTCTACTCACTTTCCAGAATTTTCTAGAATAGAACGGCATATAACCAGTCGAGATTTGGCAAAAAACCGCAGAAATTTGCAAATCGTGTCTCGATGTAATGGTTTATTTCAGTTATGAGCCTTATAATTCACAATACAAAACCTAAATCACTCCATTCATAAATTTTGGCTAGAATAGGTCAACATAAAATCATAAAAGGTAAGCCACAAATTGTATGTAGCTTGTGTACTTACCTCTCATCTTCATCATAATCTAATGTTCCATCACATATGCATGGTGAATACTGAAATCAACAAATAGAAATATCAAAAACAATGTTTTCATAGTAGGCTGGTCTACAAAAGATTGATTGGAAATACATTTTTGATTTTCTTTGACGGTTTTCTTAATTTTGTTCTTGTCTTATACCTAAACGCAAATATCTAGATTATTATTAGCCCATTTAATGCCACTGGTCTCATTTGAGACCATCAACTTTTACAGTAATAGAGCCCTGGGTAGCCAACTAGGAGCTCCGCGATCCATGCACCGAGGAATGGTTTCAGACCATCAAACAAACTATGTCCAAAAATGATGAATTCGTTTAAAAATGCTTAGTCTGATATGGGTTAGTAATCACCTTGTTAGCTGCTGGAGCTGTTACCCAAAAACTTGAAACACGTCGACTAATACTTGACAACATCCCAGCTTGTGAAGACAATGCTTGAACGTTTATTGAAGACTAAAAATTAAAGAAAGAAACTTTGTTTATGAAAAATTCGAAACAAAATCGAACATCACCTGGAGTTCTAAAAAGTTCTTTCATTTACAAAGTCATTCTGAGGGGATAGGCTGTGTACCAAAAACCGAAATCTTACAAATTCCTTTCTCCTCAATAAATACTTAAAAAGAAATCAAATGCCTCTTTAATAATAAAAGGGTCAAGGCGCCCCTAGAGAATTTTAATAATAGTTTTGCCCCAATGGTGAGATTTCAAAATGCTACAGGGGTACTGCGACATGAGGTTGGAGCAGAATCTGTCCTAACATGTTTCTCAGTAATAAACAAAATGATGTACTTTTCACTTCATATAGCGGCCAGTTTCCACTTATTCCTTTTGAAGCGAAAAGTTGAAAGGGTTCCTAGAGAAAAAACCATTTTTTTGTAAGACCAAAATAAAATTTACAAACTATGTATGGTAGCATGATATTTGTCCCGTTTCTGTTCCTACTTCAAAAAGGACAAGCAATAGTCAACCTTTACATCATACAATATATAAGTATCTTACCATTGTGGGGTTTAGTGCATACAGTTCGTTTGTTGTTGTCACTAAGATGTATCCATAAGGCTAGAAAAGAGAGAAAAAAATGTTAAATTGCTTTACAATTCGTAATGATATTGTAATTGTCTCAAATGTTCCTCTGTTCTTTTATATTATCCTATATTTGTAACAACCTTAATCAGAGCCAACTACGAAATACCTCAGTCATTCAAAACCAGACATTCAAAACAAAGGTAATAAAAACAATATAATACCAAAGTATTAACCTTTAACGAGAAGACAGAGTGGCATGATTTACCAGCTAGATTCATGTTTACTTCATTAAACAAAGATGGTTTGTTTACGTCAGGCCAATATCTGACCACACCTTCGGGTGCAACGATCAGCAATGACGTTTTTATTTGTGTAAGATTTTCTCCACTTGATTCTGATAAACAAACCAGAGAAATTTTGTGGTGAAGTTCTGTTGGAGGAAGTTGAAATTCCAAACATGAAGTTGCCTGGATAGAAAAAAGGGAAAGTTTTTGATAACTTTTTTAAGTGAAAACTTTTTGACTTCGGACCAAATATTTTCCGATGGTTAAATCTTGGACAATATTCTACCGTAAAAGCAAGGTAAAAATTTATGACAGAAAAATTTAGACCTTAAAAAGACATTTTGTCTGAAAATAACAAGTTCTAATTTTTCGCACATATAAAAATCTTCTGGGAGTCTGAAAGTTATAAAAGTAGTAAGAACCATTGTAAAAAAGGAATTTTTTCTGATACTGCTAATCATGATGAGCATACCTTTCGAAGAATGTTTGAAGATATCAATTTCCATAGGAATAATTTCTTGATACTCAAAAGATAACACCAACCATTAGGCTCGATTGAACAGCATAGTCGATCTATCAATGTGAAAAAATTAAACAATAACATACGTGGAGACAATTTATAAACTACATTAAAGTTCCTTGAATTGAGTCGTCCACTGTATGTTAAATGTTCAAATTTGTGGATCAGTCACTGGATGTTTAAGGTGCTCCAGGATCTAAAGTTTGATGTCGACTTAAAGCTGTCAGGTTCCCTGTAGGTGTTTCCAAGATTGATAGAAGTTAAAAAAGAAGAGGCCATCTTGGAAAAATAATCCTGATAAATAAATAAGTATGCCATGATAAATTTTATTTAATTTCTTTAATACCCAAAAGAAAGTCACAAGTATAATATAATTCAACTCACTTGTATCAACTTTGGCAATTTCTTCAGAAACATTGACTGGTAAACCACTACTCATTCGCATCAATTCATGATTTTCTCCTTTCTCAATTACTTGTAATGATGAACTGAAATTAACGTTGCAAGAAATGTCCAAAATTTAGACAAAATCTCAAAATCCTTGATGGAAAATACTATTGATATGCTAAAACCTGATTTTTTTCAAAATCAACATATATGGATAGCAACTCCATGTACCATGCAGTAGAGGTTTTATGACAAGTTGGACAAATTTGTATGAGCATATTCTGATAGGTTCTGATGTTGTCTTCAGTTTCCCTATTAATCACTATAATTCGTTGTGAGCCCTAAAGAACAGTCAAAAATTTCTCTCCATACCTTTTTGTTGGTGTTTTGACGTCATCATTGAAAGGTGAACCATGTGTATGTGTTGTTCTGAATTTCTCTTTCTGAAATGATCTTTTAGGTGTATACATCTTTTGATCTTTTGACACTTATTTCTAAAATGTAGAAATTATTGTATTATCAGATAAAATGGTTATGTTTGAACAGATCTTGTAGTGGCTTGGTTTATCATTTTCCTGATGACAGTTACTCCAGATATTTTCATTCAAGAGTTTTTTGTTTCAGAGTCCAACAACTTCTTTCTTCCCTCTGCTTCCTTATATTTCTTAGGGACGTAACATGCAAAATCTAAAGAAGGGATGAGTCAGTTCAGGGCGTAATTTGACTTAAAATTTTAATCTTTTTTGCAATTTAATGGCAGAAGAAATCAATCATAGACATCTTTCCTAGAACCAGTGCAACACAAATTTTTTATAAATTTACACTTTTACTAGGGAAAATTCTTTTTAAAGTTTTCTTAAAAGAGCCACATTTTTGCAAAAACATACGACACCCCATGATAGGCCCTTGTTACTATACCTGTAATAAAAAAGATATGACTAATATCATCACACATGCGTAACTAATTATCTTATTATCAATAATACAATGCTATGTATAATTATACAATGACTAGTCAAATAAAGGCTGGGCAAAAAGTTTCAATAAAAATGACTCGAAGCAACATTTCGTTTAACTGATATGGTTTGGATGATCGACAAGACTTTCTTAGAAAAGAATATGGAATAAACTTTGAAATAAAGCGTTAACTGGTGTAACCTCAACATGCAATAGAACTTAAATGCGATGTTTTAGTTGGCTAAGGCCTGTCATATTATCTGCATTAAACATTGTTTTATGACAACGAAAATTACAGCAGTGTAATGACATAATTTCTTTGTATGAACTGGCGTCGTGTCTAGGGAAAACTGTGAATTTAAGTTACCAGTTACCAGTACAACAATAACTTATTCTTTAAATACAAAATCAAATCTTGGAATTTGAAGAGCTTCCCTTATCACTTATGCAGAGAATTTGAAGCAAATCTAGGTTTTATCTAAATTAAATTCATGGTTTTTTTCATTCTATGTTCGCATATCATCTTTAAGTCGATCTTATTCGTCTTTTTTTGAATCTTACTGTTACCAAATCGACTAGAAATAACAAAAAATTTTATTATGCAGGCTTTATTTGAAATATTTCCCTTAGCTTCGCAAAATTTTACTCAATTTGCATACAATACACTCTTTTTATAAAAGTGAAAAAAATTTCACCAGGGTCATTTATTCTTAAAATTTGCCTATTTTTCAGCCTTAATTATTCTTAGAATATTCTTAAAAACAGAGAAATCAGAGTACAGATCAGGGACCTATGAACATTTTCTTTCGATTTCTTATTTCAACTACTAAATATTAAAACCAGCCTGAGGAACATTCTTAGTAATTTTGACCCTACCTAGGCTGGGGGTGGCTACTAGATCCGCAGCCCTATATTAGAATAAGTTTCACCTAAACCAAAATTTATGAACTTGAAACTTTTTGGCTTTTAATTTAATTCTATTTGGAACATTTTCTCAAAATTTCAGGTAATTAGCTTTTTTAGTTGCATGGTTATGCTCAATGATTGAACCAAATGTGAGAAATGTAAGCAAAAATAGCGTAAATAGCGTAAATTGACTAAAACTTGAAAATCTTTAAACTTTTGAATGACAAAAGGTTATGACATGAAACTTTGACAGTGATCTTGTAATGATAAAAGAAAGATGCTGATGTCATCAATTTTTCTTGTGACGTCATATTTTCATATTTGACGCGCTGTAGCTAGTCAGGACTTGACTATTTTTTAAATCTGACAAGCTTACCTGTGAAAGCTTACTCTATTGGCTTTCTCTTTCAGAAATTATAGCCATTTACATAGGTGTATGCATTTTCAATGTTTTATTTTATGTGATGACGTAATAAAGTAACCATAGCAACCATAAATTTTTAAAGGTAATCATGAGCCCATCCTGAGATATTAGCTGCAGGCCTACTGCACCCCCCCCCCCCCCTACCGAACACATAAAATCCAGCCAGGTAGGGTTTAAACTTTTGAAAAATTTCAGCCTGATATTTTTAAAAAGCATATTCTTATAAGGAAAGCCCTCAAACATAGTTATCGATTGATGTTGTTTCAAGGAATAAGCACCTTGTGACTTTAAATATAGTTATAACCTGTAAAATACTATGGTTTTAATTCTGAAACTACTGTCATTAACAAAAATTTTAAAACATATTATGTTGGGTAAAATATTTCCCTCTATGAAGGAATAAGTACCTTAAATATAACGTGTAAAATACCATAGCTTTTAATCAAAAGTACAAATTCATTCAATAATTCTATATTACTATTTGTTAAATTCAACTAGATAAATTCATTGCTTATTATTTAATAACTATAAAACTTTATGTTTAAATACGATTCAAAAAATTCATTACACAACAATAAGAAGACACATAGACTTATAGAAGACATAAAATTCAAAATATATACAATAACAAGAGAAGTTTTACAGTAGACAAAAAAGTATAAAAATTGGCTAAATATTTCTACAAAGAAAAGACAGATATAAATACATAAGATCTTGCCTTATACATATTAGAACGTTTGCATATCATAGAAATTGTAACTTCTAACTTCTATCAAATTTTAAATGTTTCAAATTTCTGTCAAACCTAAAATGCAGTATTCATAAAAAGGATGCCCTACTCAACAGTCCACAAAGAAGGACGACGAATGAAAATATGAGCTATAGTTTTCGAGTTCGGAGATTCATCTGTAATAAGATTCATCTGTAATATGTTTCAAGCCTTTAAGGGTACAATAGCTCATATTGTATTCTCTGTTGCACAATAACTAGTATTTATTTTTTAGTTATTACATTCTGTGAAGAAGGGTTAATAGCTATTGCCAACAATGAATGTAACTTAATGACAAAATGATTTCATTTTGAAGTACATGTGTAAATTAATCATTTACTTGGATCTGACATCACTTTTTACATCAGAAATGCCTATTATTAATACCCACCATTAAAAGTTAATTCTATAATCATATTATATCAATTTTTTACATTATAGCTTAACATATTATATACATATACAATATAGAATAATTACTTACATATTCCCATGAACAAGTGCTAAAATTTAAAGGACTAAATATCATTATCAATTGTATCAATTATTTTACATTATAGCTTAACATATTATATACATATACAATATAAAACAATTACTTATATATCCCCGTGAACAAATATTGTTAGTCTTACATATTTCTTTCAAACAAAACCATTGGCGAGCAACATTGTTCATTGTTTTGCCCTACAAACCATGATCATCTTTTTGATATCTTCACGTGTTCTGGCATAAATTTCATCAGGTTTCTTGCCTTTCTTGCTTTTGAGATCAACATTTATTCCATCTTGTTGTGTCAGGTATCTTGCTACATCAACACAATTATTGAGACAAGCATAATGCAAAGGTGTGTATAAATCTGCATCTTGTTCATTCAAACCTTTCTTGTTGTGTGTTAGCAATATTTTCATAACAGATACAATATTGTAGCTTGCAGCTTGGTGATAAGCCGTAGCACCCTCTTTGTTTTTTGCAAAAACATCTATCCCTTTTTTGATTAAAAGTTCAGCAACTTCAGGGGATGAATATTGGGCTGCCCAGTGAAGCATAGTATTTTTGGAACCATCCAAGAGGGAGACTAATTTCTTGTTTGCACTTAAAATATCTTGTAACACTGGGATATCTTTGCTTTTAACCAGTCTTTTTAGTTCTGTAAAAAGTAAAAGAATTGAAATAATGAAGATTCAATTAAGCAGTTCAGACCCTTTTATACTGTATTTTTTCACTATAAGAAACATGGCAACAGACATTCAAAACAAGTAGCATACCATCAAACTTCCAGTTTTTCTTCAATTCTTCATCATTCAAGCCACTACATCTTTCTAAAACATGCAATAAAACTATTGTTAACAGAACAGAAAAAAAAGTAGAAAATATAATGCAGCCTGGCTTTAAATGAGAAACAGTTTCAAGAAGTTTTGAAACAGATACTTGAACAACTATACACATGTACTACAGTACATGATATTTTCTCATCATACAACAGTGAATACCATGGAAGTGATATTACTACCTTTTACAGAACAGCCGAAATACTCTATCGAATCAAACAGATTTTCATCTAATGTAGTTAATAACACCCGGACATCATAACGTTTTTCTTGCAGCCAATTATTTGTTGTTAAGTGGAGAAATCCATCATAAAATTTGATTGTATGTAAGGGCTGATTCAGGTCAACCCAGCCTTCCCCGTCAACCTGATACTGTGCTATGACAATATCTCTTTTCTCTGTTTGGTACTTGAAAATGGCACCATCAAATACTTTTTCATCGAGTATAAATCTGAAAATAAGACAAATAATCTTAAAGTCATGAATATAAAGTGTAAAAAAGCTAAATAATAACGAAAAATTTATTACGTTCTCCTAAGGACACATTTGTTCTTTAACCAAACTTTCTTTCCATTTGCAAGATAGTAGTAATATCCTTCATTTGCTGGTAGTTCTATGGAAGAAAAAATCAATTTAACGCTGCACAGTAAACCAAAGCGGTAAATAGAGGTATATTTTAAGCTAGCTGCAAAAGCTAGATATGATTGTATGAGTTTTGTTTTGCAACAAATTACTACACAAAAGTAAGTTACCATCATCTTTACTCTTCTTAGGTGTTTCATCAGCATCCACTATTTCATCAGGCCTTTCAGAAGCTAATGCGGGAAACATTTCAATAATGTCGTCACCAAAAACTGCAGCAATTTTGTGCTTTGGTCTCTTGAGAATCAGCCTGAAGTCCATGAGCCTATCATTGACTGTGTCATCATTGATATAACCAGATTTCAAAAGAAACTCTAAACAAAACTCTAAAGCAGTGTTGACTCTATCCCACAAGAGTTCTACTGAATAACAGAAAGGAAACTGTGGAAAAACAAATTCACTTTGACTTTCAAAGCAATCATAATTTTTTTCAACGTTGCACAATTCTACCAGACTTTTGAATACAACTATTGTAGCTCGAAGTTTCTGGTAACGACAATTGTTGCTGACTTTTCCACAATTTTCACACGGATATTTAGCACAGTCTACAGTCTCTTTACAAATATTTCCCATACCACAACCATAACAATGATGTTTGCATTCACTACAACATTTCTGATCATCCATCGGCAAGTCAAAAAGTGCACTAAAATCGAACTTTTGTTTGTTTGAGAAATGAAATCCTTCAAATTTCTTAGCAATATTTTCATCACTACCCCAAATTGGAGACAAATGAAAATACTCTGCCATATCATCGACTGTTGCATATGATAAATAAGCCATACATTTCACTTTGTATTCAGAAGATGTTACTTGAGCCATGACTATTTATTTACCTCTATAAAAAAGTGGAAAAAGAGTTATGAATGCCATAAAGGATCGTCACAAAATATTCGCTTCAATACACTCTGATTAATTTTTTTTCAGAATGTATTAAACAAATTCAAACAAATTCAATCAAATTTGCTCTAAAATTCTTTTTTTTAAATTCACGCCACAAAGTCGACGGAATTTGTTTCAATTCACACACAACTTCGACCAATCTAGTCCCAATTAACACCAATATCCTCAAATTTGACTCAATTTGCTGAAATTTTTTTGATAACTTTTGAACTACTGCAAATTTTGTGTGAAATTTTGCATCAGCGCACAAAATCTTATCAGTCATAATTTAGTAAAAAAGTTGTCATGTTATGATGACGTTATTGCCATTGTCAGCTTGTCAACAGACAGGTGGATAGCAATAGAAATATGTTATTGTTAATATCTCAAGTTCCACAAGGGCAATTGACTTCAAACTTTTTATAGTGGTAGACCATGACAATAGAAATTGAATGATGTCATTTTCATTCTGGTCACATGATTGGTTGATAATTTACAGACCATCTGCGTTAGAAGAATTACCAACTTGCAACTTGGTATGGTCTTAGATATCACTAAGGGCTACTATTTTAAAAAGTTATCATGTGAACTGCGTGTATTTTGCAGATTAGATTCTTAAGGATCAATATTTTCCATGTGGTCTGAAAAATATGATGTTATCACCAATTTCAACTTGTCAAACAGGTAATAAATAATAGAATTATGTTATTGTCAATATTACAGGTTCAACAAGAGAAAATGAATTCAATCTTGGTACTGCGGAAAATAATAAAAAAGGTTGGCAAGCTTGTACTGAAATTGACCCTGATAAAAATTTTTGATTATTTTACTTGTGGCCTTATTTGGGCATGCTCGTCTCCACAAGCACATAATAAAACTGCAGTATTCTTCTAATTGTATGGTTTTTTGACAATAGAAGACCGCGATTAAGCAGGCTTGTCACTTCACTTCTATCATGTGCTTATGGAGACTAGCGTGCGCAAATCAAACGGGGGAAGGCCACAAGTAAATTAATTGAGGTTTTTTTGCGATCGATCTCAGTATAAGCTTGCTAATAGTGCAACCAACCTACCAAATTTGCAATCTTTGAAAGCTTATAGCTCTACAATTATTCAAGAGCTACAAGGATAGGATAGGATACAATATCAACTGTTTTTGAGGTCTACACGTAGAAATATCAGGCTGAAGCCAAAGCAGACACACTGAGCGTGCACGTATTCATTAACTGGTAAATCCTCCCAAAATTTCATTTTAGACAGAAATGAGACTTTCAAGTTGTCCCCTAAATTTGAAATAAAAGTGACTCTAGTTGGTTTTGAACCACCAAACACATGTTTACAAGCCCATTTCCCTCCCAATAGGCTACGGGCGCTGTTACAAGGTGATTGATTTCAACACAATGTGGAGAGTTTGTACGATGAGCTTCAAGTTTCTTCAAAATCGTTTTAAATGAGATTTGTCATTTCATAAAAACATTTAAGGGAGCTACAAGTTTAATAATATCAGATTGTAAATATAGAGCCTAAAGTCAACTTTTTAAACAAATGGATCTGTTGAAAACTTGCAAGATCGCTCCCTCAATGTAAATGTAACAGAATTACCGTCAGCTGTGACTTGCATAGATTTTTAATGCAAAACAAAACATTTTTACAATAATACTTGCTGTTCTCACTGAGAGACAGCCCAAATTTCCAAAAGTTTTTTAATTCATTCATAAGAAATAAAATTATACACATGACACACCTAATCCAGACCACTATTGGACGGACAGTTGATATACAGTCAGTGCATGTAATCATTGCGCACTTCCAATCGTTGCGCACTT
>JAUBWS010048979.1:0-18740 GCA_032270445.1 Darlingtonia californica | reverse complement strand
CTAAGCTCGAACATGTAAACATTGTGAAGTCTTAATGTGCAGACCAGAAAATGTTGTTTGTTGTGGTGTGTCAAAGTCACATCGTGAAAGTTCAAGACGCCCCTTTTACGGTATCAGCCTTCAAAGATGAGAATATTGAATGGCGGAGAAATGGTAACTTTAGCCAGTTTTGACAACATGCTATACTATACTATAGTATCTTAAAATGAAATTACCGTTTCATAGAAAAAGCGCTATTTTTAAGCTGTCAATCAAACCATTGTGGAGCAATAAATTTACGGTGCAGAGCGAGGATAAAAAATTTAAAAATATTTAAACAATTTTTCTATTACAGCCAGTTTTTGGCAGCTTTTAGGTCAACAAAAACCACCCTGTCAACAGGCGTCTTACGCATGGGATGCGATAAGGCCCGCCAAATTGAATCATAAATTTAAAGAAGAAAGTGAAGAAGAAAAACATTTTGTATAAGTTTTCAAAGTATTTTTTTATACATTCAACTATTCTAAATTACTAAGTATAAAGAATTTTATAGAAATAGTTCTTTGTCCTTCTGTTCGCTTCCGGTAATCCAGTTGAAAAATCAGGGTTTTTTTCTTTATTCTTTGGAAGAATGTGATCCTGAAAGTTCATTTGGGTTGGTTATCTTGTGGTAGATAGATGTGAAGCAGTCCTGATAAATAGAAGAAAAGATATTTACTTAAATACATTTTAGAGAGATTTTAAAAAGTGGCTAAAGTTACTACGTCTTGCCAAAGTTGCCAGCTTTTACCATACCTAAATGTGAAAAAAAATTATGTTGAAACTTAAGTTTATTAGGTTTTGACTAAAGATAAAAAGTTTTTTGACAATTATGATAACATGGACCTATAATCTGATTTGATTTGTACAATCAATAAATAGGAAACAATAAAATGTCATAAACTTTGTGAAGAATGGCAATAAAGCTATAGTTTTATGAAATTAACCAATTCAGCAAAAAACATGGTTCCCACTGTCCTGTAATGTCCTGGAATTTCAAAAGAGTGGGCATCATGAAAATATCCACAACTTAATGGATACGTGGAGATATATGTAGGTGGGCCTGTCTAAATTTCATCTTTGTAAAAATTTGTATCACCCAGACTAGAAGAGATGGCGTTGTGTGGTAAAGCACTTCATGAAGGAAAAATATTTTATTTTTATTTTGACTACTTAGTTTTTATAATAAGCTTTCAGACACAAAACAATGCATATTTCCAAAAATCCAAAGAGTCAGTCAGAGGATATGAACCAAACTACATTTTTCAGAGGTTGCCACAAAATTTCAAAACTTTCATGTAGTAAAGTAAAGGGTGGGGCATATCAAAAAGGGTTAATCTCTTTTTAACTGGGACCACAAATTCTAAATGGCTAATTTCTTGATCATTTAACTCAAATATCTTATTAAGAAGAAAAAAGATTTTCAAAAAATATAAAAAGACAATAATTTTGTTGTCCTTTAATAAGATACGAAAATGTTTGGTTAGTAGTCAAGGCTTTACACCATCAAGCAACTAGATATCAACCATCCACACCTTGCTAGGCTTTCAATAGAAGAATTTGCTAATCACTGATAATTCTACAGTGTTTCCATTTGGTCAATTTGATTGGCTAAATTGTGTGACCTCCAAGTTAATTTATCACAATCACTTATTAATAAAAGTATATATTCCTTAAATATTTTATATACTTTTGAAATGAATTGCTAACCTGTGTTGTATTTCTTCTAAATAAATCTTAAATCTTATTTTTAAAGATAAAAACATAATAATGGGTGCTTATTTATCAGAACCAATTGTTGAAAAGGTATCACATGATGAAACTCATGATCACTTAGATTTTGGTGTATCAGGTATGCAAGGTTGGCGTACAGCCATGGAGGTAAACAAGCTTTGTTTCTTTGTTCAGTGCTATTTATAATATTAGTCAATTTTTCCTTGGTGTTTCACATTTTGTAATTACATATGTTTCTTGATTTCTATGTCTTTGTTAGACATTAATTTACAGTTAGGCCTAACAAAAAAATACTTTTGTTTCCGGAAATGCGGGGGACGAAAAAAAATTTCACACGGGCGGCCGTATTTTATTTTTTTTATCATTTTTTACGAAATTCATACCTCAAAAATGCTACTCGAAATGAGCTCAGCTTGCTCTTTTTCACCTATGTTGGAACTTATATATGTCTCCATAGAGACGCTCTACAAAATTACTTTCCATATACTTCGTTTTTGCGTATATTATTTGTTGTGCAAGGTTTAGTTTTTTTTCTGGAGAGAGATATCATAACATATGCATTTGTATATTCTTTTCTTTTCAAACAATAGATAGCAAGAAAAAAAATTGTATCCCGCATTCGGGCAATGCGGCCGGTGGGTTGTGAAAAGATTTTCACCTGGCCGATTTCCGGAAACAAAAGAATTTTTTTTTGGCCTTAGTTATACATGATATTTCACATAAGAGTGTAACTCAGTCAGTCCCTTTACCAAATGCAGTATGTTTTGTTTATACGTTGATCGCCAAATTGTGTCCAGTGTAAATTTTGTATTTTGATTAACATGAAAATCCTTTTTTATTATTGTCTTTAACCCTCTAACGTCTGGTGGTCACATATATGTACATTGAGAAAGTTGGAAAATTTCAATAACCATAAGTGCTTTCATCTTCAAATTGCCAGCAAAACAAATTATGCACGATTGGGTTATTTTAAGCCATTGTTTAGGGGTATAGCTATTGATTATCTTCAAAAAATTAAGAAAAACGTCAAAAATTAGGCAATTTTCAATTTTGATGTACTTATGTGTCTCCTTCTCATTGAGAGTGTCATTTTGGTATATAGAATATATATAGGGGTAGAGACATTAGTTTCTGTTTGTTAGTGGGTTTTTGCTTCAGTTTTTCATTTTGAACCTTCTTGCGTGTTTTCTTTACATGGTTAACTTATAACATGTAAGTTTTATAATATGTCAACCATGTCATGGCAATAACACCGGTCACATTTTGGCAACATTGCACATTTTCACATGATTGGCAAAATACAGCTAATTAGAGGGTGTTAATTATTATTGTTATTATTATATAAAATCTTTATACAGGACACATAAGCTTCAGCCAATAATTATGCTGCTATTAATGCTAGTCCTTGCCAACTTTCTCCAACTTAGAGCTTAGTCCTTTAGAGGAATGTGATAATAATGGGAATAAAGTAATATAAATTAACAAAGATGCCAATGGAACATAGAAAATATCACAAAAGTAAATTTAATATGGAATAAGCTTCAAAGTTTTGCTTTGTTGATATAAAAGGAAAGATATACAATTCGCATTATTAACCAACCAGAATTTGAGACTTTTAAACAAGTTTCTCAGTGACCACATTTTGGCAATTACTACAATTTGGCAACCCCTTACTCAATGTATATTGTAAATTCAAAATGAAGAAAAAGTGTAGAAAATTAGTTCATACAAATCAGAAAACATCTATTTACATTTTGTTATATAGGATGCTCATTGTGCAATGCCAGATGTTGATGGGAAGAAAAACGCCTTATTTGGAGTATTTGATGGACACGGTGGTAAGTCTATTGTATTATAAAACAAGATGGATGTTTTTCTTTTGTAAGCATAACACTTACAGAAACTTTTGGCATTAAGGGTTTTTGGAAAGAACTAAAAGTGTATCAAATGAAAGGTCTTAACTACTATAAATTAATTTAACCCTTTAAATAATGATAATGATAATAATATATTGCATGGTACACCCAAGGTGCTATGCTACAATGCAAAAAAAAACTGAATAAAAAAAAGAGTTCACAGAAGATCCATTTATCATCTTTGATCTGTCTGTAAGAATACTGGGAACTGAATCAGCAAATAACCATTCCAGACATTATGCCCTCCATCCACGAAAGCAAAGAGTGTTTTGAGGAAAAGACAATCTGGTGACATCGACAGAATGTCTACCTGCTACTGAGGTAGCAGAGGTGACGTTGTCTAATTTCATGGTCTACTTCTGGGCTATTGCAGTTTAACGGTACCACAAAATTCTTGACGTACATTTTTCGTTTGAAACATGAAACAACAAACAACAAAATAAGGAAAATCGACGTTCGTGTGCGAACAGGTTTAGATTATTCTAGTATGTAAGCCTCAAAAATAATTTTTTTGTACGTCACGTACGCACGTACACGATTTGTCAACACCTGTAGAGTCTCAGTTTTGGCTGCCAAGATAAACAAAAGAGTGAACATTTTTGATTTCCTCACCAGTCACATAAACTTGGTCTCCCTGCTATTTTGATTTATGTTTCTTAGTTGAACTGCTTTATCGGCAAGAACAATTCTATTTACTGCCACACAAATATCCTTAATGAACTTGAAGTCCTCAAAGTGTTTGGAATGACCTGTTACACTTACTGTATTTGTTTATTATTTCCTCTTGCTGTCACTGTTACCTTATCAGGGCTGTGGATATGCCTTGTTATGGTCTTTTAAATTGAGATCACCATCGTAGAATTGTTTTTTTGGGCCTAAGGCTATAGATGGCAGTCTGTCTGATGGAAGTATTAAGTTAGGGTCAATGATTCCTGCATCATCAGCGTACTCGCCTAGGGCATTTTTCAAAGCGTTTTAAAGGGAATTAAAAGTTTCAGTTTTGTATTATGTAATAGTATTAAATCGTCTTCCTCTTCATCTTGACTATGTATAAAGAAAGACAAAAGATGATAAACAGTCGTTTATTTTCCCTTTGTTATTACCCATAAATGTTATAGTAAGAGACGCCTAAACACGTTATGATAAACATCCCATTTGAGGGGGCGTTTATTGGAGGGAGCCGAATAAACTGCTGATCCATCGGATTTCATAATTTCTAATGCACCCTTGGGCAACATTGAAGATAGCTTTTATCATCCGTCTGATTTTGATGGAAACACCTGCTGAGCTTAACGCTTCATCAAGAAACAGCTTCTTTTTCATTCTATTAAAATAATAGACAAAAAAAATGTTTCACGACTTTGCTTTCACAAAGAAAAGCACCAAAACTTAAATGCACATTAAATATTTGTTGTTTACCTCTTGCATGGGAATGACCAAATGCTATTGTAACAAATTTCAACGTTTTTTTTAATTTAGGTGAAGAAGTTGCAAAATACTGTGCAGAACATTTCCACAAGTTTCTATTAGATTGTGATCATTTTCTGGAGGGTAATGTCAAATCAGCATTAAAGGACTCGTTTATGAATATCGACCAAGCATTGACCACTGATGAGGTGAAACATTGTTGATTTCTTGAATTGTTAATAGTATGAATTTTGTTCCTTATGTGACGGACTCATAAAAGTGTGTGAGATTTGAAAGGTAAAAAGCATTCCATACAAGCTGTCCATCATGTCACAAAATTTATAGCCCTGAAACTCCTAGGAGCACTGAGACCCATGCACCACCTATCAGTAATAATCTTAAGTTGAGGGTTGCCAAATCACAGAATGCCCCCTGAATGCACTTGAAATGTGATTAACATTGTTTCAATCAGGTTGTTTTGGTACTAGTTCCTAGTTGTCCTTTTATTAAATGAATCTTACTTGTTGGAAGATAAATTTTCTTTGTTTTGTTAAAGGTTATTGAAGAGCTAAAAACAATAGCTGGTGTAAATGACAATCCAGAAGAAGAGGCGGATGAAGTAGCCATGTTACTAGAAGATGCAAACATGCCAATGGATCAGTTACTGGAAAGGTTTAAGGTGAACTTTAATTTGTGTTTTATCGTATATACCTTCTACCTTTAACTACATCTTGCATTCGTGGTCGAATGATTAAGGCGTTGACGCTAAACTTGAGTTCCTTGCAAGTTCGACTTCATTGCAAGGTCATCAGTAGTGAAATCTGCCACTCACTGTTAATTTTGCATCGTTTCTAAGGTGTTTCCAAGAAGACAGTACCCCAATTGATAGTAATTCATAAAAAACTGAAGTGACTACAATGTGACGAAAATTTTCTTGATTTTTGACGTTTTTCGCGCAAATTAATCCACGTGAAATTTTTGGGAAAACTGATCCGCAAAAATTAATCCCGTCATCTCTTAAAATACCCTTGACGCAAGCTGAATACAGGCAAAAGAATGAAAATACAATACTAGAATAACGCAATTTCACAAAGCTACCTGTTTTTTTTGTCTTTATCATGTAAAAATTGCAAACATTTGTATCGTAAAATTTCTTTGAAATAAGCGATTCGTGAAAATTTATCCGCGCGAAATTTTTCGAAATGCCAATTCGCGAAAATTAATTGGAGTTTTGACTTCGCGAAAGTTCCTCTCGTGATTTTTTCCGATTATGGTATCTTAGGTAAATATTAAATTGATCAATCAATTAATGTTGGCGGGAAAAATTTCAGTTAAAATTAAATTTGATTACTAATGTTTTATTTTGTTGATAAAGGAGAATGTCAAGGAACGGTTACGAGAGAGAGGAGTTTTGGATGAAGATGAAGATGACGAGGTGGAAGAAGAAAAACCTGAGGAAGAAGAAAAAGTTGAAGAGAAGAAAATTTCAGACATGAATGGTGATGTTAACGGACATGGAGGTAAGCCACAATGATTAATTGTAGTGATTCTTATTGCAGGAAATTCACAAATCATTCATGGTTAGTTTTGTGATGCGTTAAATATTTAGTCATCAATTTCTCAATTCAGTTGAGTTGTTCTGACTCTTTGAGTTAAATAACGTATTTTTTATTGATTTATTAAGTCACTGCTGAAGCTTTCAGCGTTGAAATTCTTCATTCTCTCTTCATTCCATGCACCTTTTATAAAAGAAGGTAGATTTCTCATTAATAATAGTTCTGAATGTTGATTAGTATAAATTATATTTCAATCTTTTTCAGATCAACTTTGTAATGGAAAAACCAAAAAATCGAGAAAGCAAAAACAACCAACAAAACGGTAATGGAGTGAGCATTTTTTTTTCACCTTTTCGACATAATACTTGAAAATCTGTCCATGCACGAAAAGCTCTGTGTTTGCGATACATCGAAGTTTAATATATTGTAAGTCCACCACGTTATACACGGGAGAGCAACTTCTCTTTTGCTATCATGAATTTATCTATATTAAAAAATCAAATATTAGAAACCTATATCATAACAACTTCATGGAACACCTACAAGGGAGCCATTGGAGAATTTAACAGTACAGTATTTTTGCCATTTACAGCTAAATGATCTTGCTTGTGGGCTGGTTTGTCTGGTTCCTTGTTTTTCGTTGGCTCCCAGTGGGAAGAAACTGCCTTTAAATATATAAAACTTTGCATGTTTTAAGGAGCATACGCAGAAATTTTCTTTTGATACCAAATCCTCAAGATAAATTATAAATTTTTTCCTAAATATGAATTTTTGTAATTCTAGAACTGAAGCTACGAATGAAGAAGACACAACCAACTCGTCAAATGCAGAAGTAAACAAAGAAGAAGGTGGCGGATCTAGTTCAGCAGGAGGCAGCTCATCTTCTGGTGGTTCGTCGTCATCTGGACCTGCAGTTGCCGCTGATGAAGCAGTTGGTAGCTCATCTGGAGGTTCAGCTAAACCAACTCTGGCAACTGAAAAAGATAAAGATGATGACTCTGATTATAAGGTTGAGTTTGAAACACTATAAGTTAGTCAAATTTCAAAACCAGATGAATTTCCCCACTTTTTGTTGAGATGTTTAAGAAAAAAATTAAGACAATACAAACTCCAAAGAAATGGATAATTAACGAAGCTTAAGGCGAAATTAAATCTCACAAAATGCTTGGGTTTTGTAGATGGTTCTCTCAAAGTCCCTGAAAATACGGTTAAAGATTTTCTTTGGTTCAGAAGCATGGACTTGTGACAAGCCAGCTGACTTAAACATATACAGTACAACATTCAAAATTAATTTTTTACACAATAAAAAAGAACTAACAGTGATTCAGTGATATTATCTGGTTCCATGATTTTATAAGTAAAATTTGAATTTTTACAGTCTCACATAATCAGTTTTTTAGCGTATATTACATAACATAACATTAAAAACGTCGTCTTTCAGGCTAAAGCTAGCAATGCAAAAGAAGTTGAAGAAAAAGAAGAAGATGATGATGAAGAAGAAGACAGTGAGGAGGATAGCGATGAATACGAGGAGGAAAGCGATGATGATGAAGATGAATTTGAAGATAGTGAAGGAGTTGAATTTCAACAAGGACTTGGTCAAGGAGAGGTTGGCTCATAAAGTTACAAGTTCTTAATTTCACGTACTTAAGGGCCCTTAGCCATCAAAAATAGGACATAGTTCATAGGAGTTTCATCTGATGAAGACCTACAGAGCTTATGTATGTAATCTTATGCGCCTTGTGAAAATGATTGGTTTATGCACTATAATCTCCACCCCAATCTGGACATGACTGACAAAGCCCAGGCGACTTACACTGGCCTAGCTGCCCCTTGGATATTTTACTTGGAAGCCTACCCATATTTGTGATGTTTGTTAAGTGCCTAGGCCATTTCACATGAAGTGTATAGTGGAAGGGTTGTGGCACCTGCCAAGTTTCTACCTAAGGTATCCAATCCACGAAAAGTCGTACTGAGGAATACTTATCCTTTTTTAGGTCGGAAAAGACAGCGGAACAACGGCGATCGTTGCGCTTGTTTACAACAACAAGTTGTATGTTGCAAATGTTGGTGATTCACGATGTGTTTTGTGTCGAAATGGAAAACCAGTAGATATGTCTGTTGATCATAAACCTGAAGATGAAAGTGAAAAATCTCGTATTGAAAGTGCTGGAGCCAAAATTGTTGAAGGTCGTGTAAACGGTGGATTAAATCTTACTCGAGCTATTGGTAGGAGGCAAATTAAGATTTTACTTAATCATCTCGTGAGAAGTTTCTGTAAGAAACAACAAGTGATATACCACTATCTGACCCTTCTTTTTCGATAAAAAATCTGTAAAATGAATAAGTAATCGGTAATTTGAGTAATTTTTAACTGTTGACAGATGTTATCATACTTGCAATTAACTTCGGTGCTTTGGAAGCCCCAGTGTTAAGGTTTCGAAGCCCTTTTTTAGAAAATAGAAGCAGTATTGGTTTATAGAAAAAGAGCTTCGCTTCGATGAAAAAAACACTTACAATCAGTCAGCACCCTTACGTAGATTGACAGTTTTAAGCGTTGTAGATCAATTGAAAATTTTATTTGAAAAAAGCAGTTGGATGCTTTTTTTATTTGAATTACGACTTCATTAACATGCAGCTGTCAGCTGTATTTTGTTGCTGTCACCTAACTTTGAGGTTCAATTGGTTATTGCCGCAACAAATTTCTGAACATTTTTACATTCTAGAAACGGGCTTTTTCAGACAAAAAATCTATACCCTATGTTGAGGATATCGGACGTCCTGGGGGTGCTCACTGTCACAAATTGTGGACGTCCAGGGGGTGATGCTTTGCTGAAAAGCGGATTTCCAGGGGGTCTCACCTGTAAAAATTGACAATAGAGTGGATGTCCAGGGGGTCTCAATGCGAAAATAGGACAAATCCAGGGGGTCGTGTTACTATTTTTGGACATCCAGGGGGTCATGATATTTTTCATGTAAGTCCATATCCTCAACATAGGGTGAACAAGTTTTTTCTGGAAAAGCCCAATTTGATTTGATTATGAAGTAGCAAATACATGTTTTTTTTTAGGTGACCATTCATATAAACAAAATAAAGACTTATCTCCTGAAAAACAAGCAATCACTGCTCTACCTGATATTGAAGAAATCGAACTGACGAAGTAAGCTTTTCATTACATTTTACTAGGTTTTACATAAAAAAGAAATGGTGCACTGAGGGGTTTCCAGAAAGACAGGGATCCTCCTAGATGACAGTTCAAGCTCAATTAACGTATAAACATTAAAGTTGTGAAGAAATATATTTTTATAAATATATTTTTTCGAAAATAAAATGCTACATTTTTGTTTTGTTTTATACAGGGATGATGAATTCATGGTTCTTGCATGTGATGGAATTTGGTAAGTCAAATCATTTTATTGTTTATAGGTCTCGCACATGTGATTCTTAACTTCTAAAGGACATTTCTATGATCTATATTCATTCCTGATACAATTGAATTTGCTAATAAGAAGAAATGTACGGGCCAAAATTGAACTGTTTAAAAAGCATGCACTGTTTTTAAATTGGTTCAATTTTTGCACTCCCTTAACATTGTTTCGATACTTACGAAAAAAACGTGTCAAACATTTTTTAATAACCATTTTTACCCGGGAAGCTCACAACAAATTGTTTTATTTTATCACCAAAAACGCCCAGATGCTGTCAAATTTAAGACATTTGTTTATTTTTGGGAATTTCTATGTAAAAAAGTCAGACAGGAATCTAATTTCACTGCTGATGATTGAATAATGTTTTTTGGTTTTTGTAGGAACGTGATGACAAGCGAGGAAGTGATTGATTTCGTCAAAGAACGATTACAAACAAGTAAAATATCGGACGAAAAAACTAAATTGTCACAAATCTGTGAACAGGTAGGTAATGTTTTGAAAACGATACACCAAAAATGGCGAGCTTTTTAAGGTCTTTCAATATATGTGGGGTAAATTTTAGTCTTTATTGTGTTTTTTTTGTGCTGAATTATTGGAATATAACACCCTCTTCGTAATTCGAACTCTCTTAATCGGATCAGTTTTGCCTGGTCTCAGGATCTCAAATGACACAAAGTAAACCGTGTGTTGAAAATCACTAATCCTTGAACCACTCTGACCTTGAGGGAAGTTTTTAATTAAGTTCGAAGAAGTTGGTGTTTATGTTTTATATCTGATAATAAGATGATGTCAATAATCTTTTTTTCTTTTAGCTATTTGATCATTGTATAGCTCCCGACACGAACAACGATGGTACAGGTTGCGATAACATGACGTGTGCCATCATACGATTCAAAACTGGACACAACAAACGCGAACATGTTGATGATGAAAACGACTCAAAACAGAAATCAAAAAAAGCAAAACTCAGCTGAATCCCGAAAAAACAAGGAACATTTTGAACAATATTGTGTCTATCCTTGTATAGCGTATAATAGATTCCCGTCATCGAAGAAGATTCTGGACTGCTTGTCCATTTCGTAAAACGTGTTTAGCTAGATGCTGAAAATACTTCGAAGGACAAAGCTGTCATTAGCACGATAATTACAAGCTGATATACATGACAGATTCGGATTTGAATTGGTCAAAGTTTTAGGCAGAGCATAATTTTTCAAAAAGACGTTAATAACAGGGTTAAAAGTTAAAAGTTTGGGCTTAATTAGGAGTTGTCTGTTTTGAAAACATAATAATATGCACGCATATTGTTATTTAAATTTATAAACAAATGAAGACAGTTGAATAGATGATAACGACTTTAATGAAGAGCTTTATGATGGGTTTTCTTATAGACTTTTTAGAAGTTCTAATTTTACTACGATAGTAAAAATATTTTCTGATTGCTTCAGAATCGATCCAAGCCATCATCTTCTATTTGACGAAAGCGGGAATTTGTACTGTGGCTAAAGTATTATGTTTTTAAACTAAGATGCTATGTAAATGTTTTTTCCCTGACTGGATCAATATATTTTCGTTATGACTTTAAATTCAGCCTTTCTAGCTCCCTACCAGCACATTTTTTCGGACTATTTTCAAGCTCAGATTCATTTGAGATTTTTCGATGGCCATCTTGACATCAAGAGAGATTTACAGACAATATCAATACAATGAGAATGACATAAACGGTTGAATTTTGCAAAATCTAAAGAAAACATTTTTTTTATTTTTTGAAGCTACATATTTAATACAGCTGTTCTATAGTCGTCTGCAGCTGATTAATATTGTTGACTTCAATCACAGTTATGAAATTACAAATTTTCGAGTTACAGTTTACTATACATTACGCGGTAGAAAAATTGAAGTTCAATCATGTGGTTCAGGTTAACTTATGTGGTATCGATCTTCATCATTTATTTAAATCTTCATCCACTTGTTTCGTAAGTATATGTTCTAGTTGAGCTAAATTCCGCGGTTTTGTCATGCGCGAGATGCTAAAATTACGTTGTCCAAAAAATTTCTTCTATCTGACTGCGAAAATCTTTTACCACTATACTTTTTCTTGTCATACTTTATGCTAATTTCATTCATTAGTTACCTTAAAAGTTTAGATTATCAACAACGTTGCAAAATTTATTTCAAATAAATCATAAATTCTAAGGCATTCAGGGAATTTGTCCGGTAATCTTACTACGAACTAAAATTCCTTTTAAGCAATGGATGTATTAATATTGTTAAGATATTTAATTATGTCTGGTGTTTTCACTAAATTTTATCGAGCCTCCTAGGTGACCCGTCCAGTACCAAAAAGTATATTTTTGTAATGTAGTGTTCACGTATTGTGGAAATCACGTTTGGCTGCAAAATCATTTTCCTTTTTCCCTGTAAATAAATGTGTACATAGTTAGTATGAGAGGATAGTAGACTTTCCATTTAGATTGCGAGACTTACAATCTAGATTACAAGACTACTGTCAAAAAATTTGTATTTTCAAAGACGACACTACAGTCTGTCTCGTAAAAAGTGACAGTTTTTATCATTTTTCATGATTGTGTTTACGTATGATTGTCCATGATACCTCATTGGAAAAATAATCTGGAGTGTAACAATCATAAATTATTTTTAACATTTTTGAAAATGAAGAAGAGAAAATAAATATAAAAAAAAAAACGTTTTCTGTCAATACTACATCAAATATTGTATAATAAATTCCAATCTTTGCTTAGGAAAATAAAGGCGCTCAAAATACCTTAAGGGAATTAATTTTGGCGGGAACTAATTTTCGCGAATTTTGGCCTTTCTATTGTTCTTGAACAATAGTCTTTTGTTATAGAACAATAGAACTCGCGAAATTCGCGAAAATTAATTCCCTTAAGGTATGCAAAAAAGGCCTAAAATTGGCCAATATCGGCCAAAATCAGGTGTTTATGTTTAATTTTTAAGGACAATATACTTATTATTGATAAAGATATGAGAAAAACAATCATAAATTTGAAATCAGCAAAAATTGAAGTTTCCGTATACCAAGTTAGAAGTTTTTAGTATAAGTAGAAAACAAGTTCTTCATTTTCAAATTTAACATTTTAAGAATGCTTTAAAACTAATCCACTCAAGATTATCTTTCCAATGAGGTAGCATTGACTATCATAATAAACACAAGCATGAGAAAATGATAAAAGTTTCGCAACTGTCTTTCTTTTTGAGACAGACTATTTAGTTGAATCTAATTTGTAAAATACTGTTTATTAGAGACAAATATGTCAATTGCAACGACTAAGAGCTACGTGCATTACAATGAAAGAAACTTATTTAACGGACAAATACTTGGTTTTTTTGTTTTGATTTATAGACAGTTGAATATTTTTCTTCAGGTTAAAAGATGGTGGATATAATGATGAAAGCGTTCTTGATATATGTGCATTCAATGTCCGAATTTTTGGTACCAACAAAGTCGCTGACAAGAAAGTCATGCGCAATTTAGTAAAGGTATTATTGCTTTTTTACTTGAAATTTTATTTGTAGAAATTTCACGTGTATTTCTACGGTTTATCTATTAATCCTTTGGGACATGAAGGTTCAAAATGTCTAAAATCAAAAAATGAATCCAGGTTGTCTCACTTTGCAGGTACGGTTTTTATTTAATATTAGATCCAAACACTTAATGAAACTCTGAAATCTACAATTAGAAGAATTTTGGTTTTTAACTTACCACTCAGAGATAAATATTTGCTTTTTTATTGCTGTAGATACTTTTGCGATATGACTTAATTTTGGTTCAAGAAATCAGAGATAGTTCCGGTGTTGCCATTCAATCTCTTCTCAGAGAACTCAATCATGAATTTACTAAGGGTAAAAAACCATCACAAAGGTAAGTTATCTACAATTTCGTTATCGGTTAAAAAAGTAGTCAAAAAGCACAAATAAGAGTTACTGGAGCGTAAACAAAAAACATATCAAAGACTTCATAACATAGAATCAATAAAGAAACAGGAGAGAAATGTTTTGTTTGCCTGATGGTTAACAGTTCAATTTCTTCTTTTCCATATGAAAAATGAGTAATATCCAAATTTAAGTCGCTTATGAATTTTATAAGCATAATAAAGTTAAAGGAACTGTAATCGAATATGCGTTGTTGCTGATTTTTTACGTTTTCCCGTTCTCGCTCAACACCCATGTTCGTCCGCGCGTTTTATGACTTTTTTGAGCGGACTGTGGAATAGTCTAGTCAAACGACGATTAGGTCACTTATTAATGTATGCATAAATTAAGAATTCTTCCCGCAACTTTTCACAAACCTATTGGTATTGGCTGATCGAAAGATTCATGTTGTTTTGATTTAACTTCAGATCTTCGTACAAGATGCTTTTAAGCCCGCGTCTGGGACGTACCACAAGTAAAGAAGAATATGCATTTATATACAGGTACTGAATTTTTATTATTGAAAGTACACTGAAATCTTAAGAACGAAGAAGAGAGACAAGATCTGGGATACGGGACTCTGTTTGCGTCGGTTGAAACCTGAATGCAATACAGAAACATTTCCGGAACTAACCTGAATGCAGTATCAGTATACTGTTCTTAAAAACGTTATTCTGATGATTCCTTCTTTAAAGAGCAAAGCAAAGGTAAAATTTGAATTTTTGAGTCTATTCAACTCTAGTTCTTAAATTTTAAGTCAGCTACTTATATATAAACTTATAAACTTTCTTGGGGATAAAGTTTTGCAGTTGGCCTCATGCGCGAAATATTTGTTATAGTCATTTCACGGCTTTTTACGTTTTGCCATGTATTGGATTTTGTGTTTATGTAATTACTATGGTGCCCTAACTTGAATTACGTCTATCGTTATGCTTATAGTTCTCGATTTTTCAATGAATTTTTTCTTTAGAGCTGATTTATTGACAGTCCAAGATTTCTTCACGTACGACGACAAAAATGATGTATTTGAGCGAGAACCGTTCGTTGCGAAATTCCATTGTTCTGTTGCAGGTACAATTGCAGGTTTTTTTAACATTACTTAAACCAATGGAGAATTGTATTTCCAAAAATAGGATATGAATTTCGGTTTCAATTCATTCTTTTTTGAAATGTTGTTTCTTCTTAAAATAACCTTGGTTAAATTAATTGCCCCAAAGTATTGTTTTTTTGGAGTATGATAAAACCATCACATCTGGTACATGAGACGAAAACAAAAGCATTTCCCATATATTATGTTTTGAATGATAGATAGGTCTACGATTAAAATTAAGGTGAAATTTCTATGAAGAACAGTTATCAATGAGCCTTCTTGAAACAAAGGCAAGGAACCTTTAGAATTTACAGTAATTTGCAATTTTCAACACTTAAAACCTCTTGAAGATGTTGAATTTGGAAACCAGTTATAAACCAAAATATTTTTTTGACTTTTGATCTTGAATTTGTAGCGGTAAAGGACTTTGCTATTGCTGGTATTCACACATCACCTCGTGACGCATCCAATGAAATTAGCAATCTTACAAATGTTTATGAAAGCGTCAGGAATAAGTGGAAACTCGATGACGTCATCATTATGGGAGATTTCAATGCTGGTTGTTCCTATGTGAAAGATTGGAAGAGAGTCAGTCTAGCCAAGGATGATCGCTTTTATTGGATAATTGATAATAGCCTGGATACCACTGCAGAGAAATCGGATTGTCCTTACGACCGGATTGTTGTAGCTGGGAATGATATGGTTCGAAATATTCTGCCTAATAGTGGAGGGGCATTTTATTTTGATGAAGAAATGAATTTATCTTCAGCTGAGGTGAAACTTATGTTTTTTATTAGCTATATAGCACATTTTTGATAACTAAAATCTCCGATGGCAATTCGTGTAAATTATTTTATAAAGGAAGAAAGTTTGGTGGAATTATTTCCTTAAAATGTGCTTTTCTTTTTGGGAAAACAAGTTTGAGTTGTTGTGATTTTGAGTTCTCCGTGTATGTATAGTTTCCACTACAGGAATCTGTATAAAATTTAAAGCTAATTTTTTTTACAGGCGTTATTAATTAGTGATCATTATCCTGTTCATATGCAAATTCGTAAGTTATCATCGTTTTCTTCAATGCTGGGAATATCAAAATTTTGGGGATTTTTGGACATTTTATTTCTTCGTTTATTTCTTGGCCGGGGAGCGCTACCTGATTCATGGTTCACTACTCAGGGGTCCAGGGCCGTCAAACTTTATAATCCCATGACTAATATGCCTAGTTTATTATTTTTACTAAGTCACTAGATATAGCGGCGTAAGTTAAGACATGTGCAGGAATGGAGAATCCGTACGTAAAATAATTTTTTCTTTTCCTTTCTCGCAATTCCCGTACGGCACTAATATCCGATTTACCCGGTTTTGAAATCTCCCGTTTTCTCGGCTCTTTCGGAAAAGTGACTAGCTAGCGAGTATAGAATTTAAGCTGTTAATGTGAAGGGATGGGTCCTCCTTCCGAACTCTCGTTTTTATGACATAGCATGAAAGACCAGATAATTATTGCTTTCGATATTAGGCACATACAAAATAATGATTTTTGTTTAATTTCAGGATTTCAAGAAGAAAGTCAATACAACTGGATAAGTAAATCATTTATTGCATATGATTCTCGTGTAAACCAAGCCTTAGTAAACAAGCCTCATCTTGTTTATGGCCTTCGTGGAAATGCGAAATTATCTTCCAACTTTATTGTAAGTGAAAATTTCAAGCGCACTGGTGCTTACAATGAGATAATAATTCAAACAACAGCAAATGATTTTTCTCAAGCCCAATCACAACTTCATGCGCTCCAAGTTACGTTTCCTAAATTCGTCTCGCTCAACCAGGTCAAGATGGTGAAGCGGTTTATGAAGAATACGTTAAATCAAAGCAAATTACGTCATGGCCATGGACGTTATAAAACTTTGTACGATTACTACAAGAATCAACCAATTGAATATCGTCTCAAGTTACTTTGTAGTCTGGAAGACAGAAATCTCCCGTCGTGTTCACTACACTTAATTGTACTACGGAAATGAATTTTGAATATGAAATATGAAGTGTGAAAAATAAATGTTAAGATTTAAAAAAAAATGATCCGTTATTGATTCATAATTGGAAAGAAAAACCCTTATTACGACTTTTGAAATATTATACAGATAATCAAAACTGCACTCTGTATTCATTTATACGGCGTATTCTTTACACAGCTTTAATAAAAGGAAGGTCTCTGATTTTTCATTTTGTGTTCTTTAAGTACTGACGGAAAAGCTTTTGGTATTTTTCATTTTGTTTTGGTCATTTTAAGGGCTGAAACTTGTCGAACAGAACGCGAAATTTTTAGTAGATTTCGTGGAAAAGCTTTTGCGATTTACAAAGTTTCAAGACATGAAAATCATTGCAAAGACTTTTGCGAAAGCAGATATGGAGACTTTCGCCTGAGAAAACTTTCGCGTTTCGTTTATTCAAAATGACTGAAAAAGAAAGTTTTTACCCGCGAAAGTTCTGTCCGTAAATTAGTAAGGCTGGGGTTTTCTTGAACTAGGTTTGTTTGCTTGTTTGTTTCAGTATCAATATTACATGAACGGACCGATTGTCCAGGGCCCAGCACTTCATTAGTTTTATCTCTTAAAACTACTGCATGTCGGACCAATAGTCCACGGCTCATTACTACGATGTCGCCATAAAATCTGATGTCGATCATACAAATTGCCTGTCTACTTGTTTAAAATATCAAGAAGATCTACTCGACCTCTTTATCCATCTTTTTCTTTTATAACTTACAACCAAACTTTCTACTTCTTTTCTCAATATCAAGGCTATTATCTCCATCATAATTTGACGAAATTCATCATCGCTAACTATATAGTACTATGCTATCACACATTAACGAAAAATCTAGTGAAAACCATTATAGCTACCCTGCTTTGAGAATACACACGTATTCCCCAACATGTAGTTATACACAAAAACAACTAAAATGTTGAAATTTCTAAAAAATTTGTTCTTTAAAAGTTTATCATCGAAACCAGGAAAAGGTTGGGATATAGGATCCTTATTTATCCAATTCTTTATAAATTGTATTCTTTATGTATAACTGCTATCAATTAGGGTACTACATTCCAAGAAACATCTACAGGGAGAAAACCTGGTGATTTGCAACAAAATTACAAAAATTGGGAATTGCCAACAGATATGAGAATTATATCGAGTAATTTAAGCAAAGTTGGAACATTCACAACAAAAAAGGGAAATTAATGAATTTCTCAACGCATATGGATATCCACATTTTTTTGAGCGGGGAAAAGAATGATGTTAACAAGGAGGTGGGGGACTGAAAGCACATTTTTCACATGATCTCATATGATTGAATATATATTATAAATAAATAATAGATATTTATTTTCACTCATGTTTTAACCATCATTTGGTTCTTCAATATAAATAGTATAAAGCAAAGTACCCTTACATACAAGAACGTTTCCTGCCAAAAAATGTCTGCATTTAGCTGTAATGGAGTACCAGCACCTAAGGAATTGTCCATGTTTACGACAACTTCATATTCTATCATGGCATTAGTGACCATCATTGGGAATACCTTGATCTTGGTCATTGTTATCAAAGATCCTTTGAAGAAATTACGTACACCATTTATGTATTTCG
>JAUBWS010048968.1:0-18741 GCA_032270445.1 Darlingtonia californica | reverse complement strand
TTTTGGATATCATTTATGTAAATCAAGAAGAGAAGAGGACCAAGTACTGATCCTTGAGGGACTCCATACTTGATATCAGATTGGCATGAAAAAATTCTTTGTAATAATTAACTTTCATACGGCGTATTAGTTGTGTTATCAAATTTCTGTAAGCTTTATATCCTTTTCTAGTGAGTTTTTTAATTGGAATGCATTCATTTATCAGATTATAAAATTGAGGAAATGATCGATAAGGACTCTTTTCATTCAATGACAGTACTTCATTCCAAATAATTTCATAAAACTTTGTTTTTAGTTGATTGCTGTTAAAGTTTTTCCAATCGTTGTAAAACTGTATTAATTCATTTGCCTATTGCTAGGTTTAGTGTTTTCTTCAAGTATCAAAAATTGAGGCATATGATCTGAGATTCTTACTGTAAGATTTCCGAATAAATTTTTGATTTGATAAAAGATATAAGGATGTTATCAATCAGTGACTCATATTGAGGGGTAACCCTTGTAGGTAATATTATCTTTAGGCATATTTGAAATTTAATGTAATAAAACAATGTGATTTTTTTACGTCGGAACTTTTATGATAACTTAGTAAGTCAATATTGAAATCCCCAGGAAGCACTATTCTCTTTCGTTCATGATCTACTTTTCTTGATAATGGTGTTAGGTAGTTATCAACGAAAGCCTTTGTTGAGAGGGTAGAGTGTTTATAGATGCATCCTACAATTAAATTTTTTTTTTCATGTGATATTTCTACAAACGTAGACTCAAGCTGTTTAGATTCAAAAAGGCAGAATGAAAGGTCATTACGTTGTTTGGGGTTTGAGTTGCTCATGGTATATAGTGCTGTTCCACCTGCGGCTGCCTCAGTTGTATTTACGTGAAGGGTATAACCTGGTAAATTAGAGTTGTTCATCATTGAACTATCGTTGATTCTTGTTTCAGTAATAGCAATCACTTTAAATTTTGTCATTAAGTTTCGTAACAAGTGAGTTAAATTATCAAAGTGTTTCGTAAGAGATTCAATATTAAGATGGAAAAAGATAGGCCTCTATTTTTTGTAAAAGTTGAATTAAATCGATCAGAACAGTAGTATTCAAACTCAACACTGTCACCTAGAGAAGAGTATACAATATAGTCAATGAGAACCGACCTACCTCCACTAGACACTCCATGGTTTGCTTCTTGATTTATATTACAATTTTTTGTTGATGAGTAGGTGAGTTAGCATTAAACTTCTTCAAACGCACCGTTCCATGTCTAGGACTTCCTCTTACTTTCCAAATATACTGAGATTCTAAATCTTCCTTAATATTCAGTTTTTTCGTTTTAGTAGCCCATGATTTGACAACTTCTCTTTCAGCTGGTGTAATATCTTCCGTAATGTTTATTGTTTGGTATTTACTTTTCCCTTTTAAGTTTCTCAGCGACTTAAAGATTAATTGTTTTATCTCCACCTTTTTGAACGATACTTTGATAGGTCTTCATTTGTTTTCTTCATGCCGTGCAATTCTTCATACATACGTTGTTATTGTTTGCTGGCCTAGATCACTTATAGCAAGGAGATACGTCTGATTCGCCGACCCTTACAAAAGTTACACGTCTAAGAAACCCGTGTTTCGCAGGGTGATGTGAAGCAGCCTAGACTACTTATCAGTTCCAAGACCCATTCTTGATGTTTTTTGTTTTCTTTTTCTTTATTACAATGATGTTCTTTTACCTCATGAATTATGATATTCAAATCCCTCATACGGCAATCTCTTTCTTCCGATTTCTGCTCCACTTTTGCAATCCGCATGATCTTCCGAAAGTCAGGTTCATTTTGTTCTTTGTTGACCATAGATGCGTAAGTTTCCGGTTTAAGGACTTTTTTGATGTTCTCTTCCAACTTGTTCACCTTTTTTTCTATAAATTCCTCGATTGATTTATTGCTGCTGTTGCCAGTGTCTATCAATACATTTTGAGCTTGAATTTGTTCTTTGAGTTTCTTTGCTTTGCTTTCCAACAGCTTATGTTTTTCTTCGTGTGTTTTGATGATGTTTTCACAGCATAGGATAGTTATAAGACTATAGCGAAAATTTTTTTATATTTTTGTGTTAATTTCACTAAGGCTAGGTTCGCTACGAAGTTCTACTCCGCGTGGTGGTTCAACGTTTTTTAATAGTCTACTTTATTTTTTTTGACCGGGGACGGACCGCTTCCTGGTGCATGGTCCGCGGAGATGTTAGGTCCTAAGTATCAGATGATAGCGTCGTTTAAGCACTTTTCCACACTTTTTGTTTTGTGAAATCAATTTATTTGCAAATCTTATATATTTTTATCTCAGGAAATCATGATGCTACAAAGATGAGTACCCCTTTGTGCATTGTCAACAGTGAATACTGGATACGAGTGAATCTTGCCCTTGAATATTGTATCAAAAGTGTTTTGATCGATATTTTGCACAATGCTGACAATGATCCATCGTACAATGGCTTACCCACTAACCCAACACAGCTTTACGATGAGATGTTTGAATACCGAAATGACAAAAAACATGATTTGCACAAAGTACTCAATAAAAATCAGTGGGATATTTTGTGCCCATCAAATCAGCAGACACATTCCAAGAATTTTGACATCACAATTCTAGTGGCAGTCATTCGTTCAGTTATTGGTTTGGAGCCACTGGGTGGCTGGAAAACAAAAGCTCTTCAACCTAATGATAATTCTAAAGGAGCTGTAATATTTTTGTGCAGAAATCTCCGCAATGAGATTAAACATTGTTCTGTTGACGATATCAAGGATCTCAGCCAGTTCCAAACTTACTGGATACGTATAGAGAACATTTTGCTTGGCCTTAAATTCAAAGACATGGCATCTTTCCATTCCCTGAAAGCATGCTCTCTGGACAAATATATTGACACCATTGTCGACATGGTAAACAATTTAAAACAAGAAGTCAAAATACTTAGAAATCAAGCAAGTAATAATTCAGCTTCTATCAACAACATCCACGGTACAATCAATGTGATCCAAACTACCATCACGCAAATATACTCTACAAAGGCCGACAAAAGAGATGTTGAACAGGCTTTGTCCTTGAAAGCAGATAAAAAAGACCTTGAGAAGGTCGTCGAAAAATTGAATGCGAGCAAAACTAACTTAATACATGGTAAATTTCATTGCTTTCCTTTCTGTATGGTATAAAAACTACCCAACAAAAATATTGTACTTCCATACGTTTAAGGTATTACTCGACTGTAATCTTAGCTTATCTTAGATATGTGGTTACTTTCTTTTACTATATTTAGTAACTGTACTGCTCATTTGGCCAAAATGTTTATGATTTTTGATCTTTCTGTGATTTTTTCCCATAGTGTGCGAGATTCATTGAGTACTTTCCCAGCCACAAGACCGTCGTTTTGACGTCGAGACGTCGCGCGACGGTATAGCGATGTCAAAACGCCGTCTTGTGCTAACAGGGTTATCATTGAATGCAGCATCGTTCAATATGTTTCCAAGCATGTCAAATTCATAAACTTCCATGAATAAAATGTAGATAGTGTAAAATATATATGCAAATAGTTTTGAAACCTAGTCTGAGATTTAGTTTTGGTTGAGTTATATTCATGTTTTGGTTCTATTGGATTCATGTTTATCAAAAGATCCTTTTTTGAAAGATTTTTTAAATATTTGATAAAGTGTTTGGATTCAGAAAAGACGCGAAGATAGTAATATGGCATTATTCATTGATTATTGCTAAATATTTTTTATTCATAGTGGATTGTACAGATGGAATGACAAAAACTCAATTCAATGATGACACAAACTTACCAAGGTATATATAGAAGTTGATAATCTTCCATCGCATGTCTGCAAAAAACGTCGGATGAAATGCAACGTCTATTAAACCTTCGTCGGTACCGCCACTCCCCCCACCTCCTGCTGAAAACTTTTCTATAACTTTGAAGAGAGAGACAGTGTTTAATAAATAATTTGTCATCATATGATAACTTCATTGCCATTGTCAGCTTGTAAACAAACAGGTGGTAAACAATTATGTTATTGCCAATATCTCAAGTTCTACAAAAGCAATTGACTTCAAACTTTGAACAGTAGGAGACCATGACAAAAGAAATCGATCATTTTAATTCTGGTCACGTGATTGGTTGATAATTTAAAATAAAAACTGTATTTTACTAAATAGGGTTAATTCAAGTACCAATGGCTACCAACTTTAAACCACAGTCACTATAAAATTCTAGTCTAGAAGGCTTTTTTCAATCTATATAAATATATTTTTTCCTCCCAATTTATTTAACGTTGGTTTTACGTAGTTAACAAGATATATAATAAATATTAAATGAACTAATCAGTACCAACTCTAAAGCTAAAATTTATCACAAAACCCTACAAAGTTTGCAATTACATTGCTCGATTAAGTTAATAGATATGAGACAGTTTAAAAGCATCTAATGAAGGTTTAGACTTTTCCACGAATAACTTCCTCTGAATAGAAAAGACTGATTGCCAAAGCGACTTGAATTTGGTGGAGGAAGAGAGAAAAGATTTGAGTTTCGTTTTGCTCACTTTTTGATCACATGTGTTAAAGATTGATATTAAAGATATCACGTAACGAGTGTGTATTTTACACACCGGGAACGACTCATCTTGTCAGTATCTTGCGTTGTTGAAAGTTTGAAATAAATCGGTTATTGAAAATCTTGGAAAAATGGTGGATAGTCTGTAAAATATAGGCCGGTCACGTGATAAAAATAAAAATAGTACTAATCTTCACAACCTTTGTTCTTACGAAAGGTTGAAATTATTATCTTCAGTGAATATCAGTACTCATTTGTCTTTTTGGCACTTTTAAATGGCCTATCTTTTCACTTGCATTCTTTGAAAAAAAATTATTTCTTTTCTTGTAGGTTTTGTACTATTTGCTGCTTTTGGTCATATGAGGCTGGCGTGTTTTTACTGAGGGGGCGCTTTGCCGCTCAAAATTTTTAGGTGGTAGAAATTTACCAAAGTGGGTACAGGGGTAGCCAAACTCTGATCTATACTATTAAGATGGATTTCCACTTACTTGGATCAGGCTAGATTGGAACGGTTCGGATCTTACGTCCGGTTCGTTTGGGTTGAAAATTGATTTCACTTGTCCATACGGGTTGTATAAACATAAACAAACTTTGCTGCCGCACGTAACAATACACACATTTTCAATGGTTTAAAAATGATCCGAATCTGCCGATCCAGAGAAAAGTGAAAGTTTTTCAACTTTTTCCCGCCTTGGAACTGATCCTTCCGGATCACAATATGAATTCAATCTACGCATGCGTGGACCAAAAACCCAATCCGATACGTTCCGATCCGGCCTGATCGAATTAAGTGGAATTCCAGCTTTAGTGTACCTTTAAGGGTACAAACTTTTATGGTATTTCACCCTTCCGAAACCTGATTAGGGTTGAAATATAGCGGGGGGTAATTTACCCCTTTAGGGGGTTAGAAGAATTTGGAGAAAAACTTTGTCCAATAATTAGTCTTCAAAAAGTGTCTGTAGCTGCAGGAGAACTCCAATAAATAGTTCATTGATTTTCTAGGTTTAGAATTGTTAAACGCAATGAAGAAGAACTTGTTGTTTCCACCTCAAGGCCAGTTTTTCATATCATGTCATTCGAATACGCGAAAAACGAAAGCTGCAACAAATTGTTTTGGAAAAAAATTCCAGAAAATAGTTATGAAAGGTTGAGCTCAATCGGTGAAGAACATTTTATAAAAATCAAAGGGCATTCCGAAAATGACTTTTTAAGAATGAAAACAAAGATGGAAGACAATGAAGAAACCTTCGAGATTATTCATTCCAGCATGAAATGTATGTATGCGTTTTTCAACATTCTGTCTTCTTTCTGAATTAATTAAGTCAACGACGTTAATAAAAGTACTGCTTTGTTTGATTATGAAGTTGATTGCTGATGATCCAAGAAAATATTCTACTCCTTTTTGTAAATAAATAAATCAATCAAAGATACAGAGAATTCCATCTTCCATCTTATAGATCGATTAATTCTATTTCATAGATCGAAATCCATCTTATAGATCGATTAATTCCATCTCATAGATCAAATTCCATTTTATAGATCAAATTCCATTTCATAGATCAATCTATGAGATCGAATTCAATCTATGAAATGGAATTCAATCTATGAGATGGAATTCAATCTATGAGAGGGAATTCAATCTATGAGATGGAATTCGATCTATAAAATGGAATAATTTGATCTATAAAATGGAATTCGATCTATAAAATGGAATAATTTGATCTATCAAATGGAATTCGATCTATAAATGGAATTTGATCTAGAAGATGGAATTTGATCTATGAAATGGAATTTGATCTTTGAGATGGAATTCGATCTATAAGATGGAATTTGATCTATAAAATGGAATAATTTGATCTATAAAATGGAATTTGATCTATAAGATGGAATTTGATCTGTAAAATGGAATTCGATGTATAAGATGGAATTTGATCTATGAAATGAAATTCGATCTATAAGATGGAATTTGATCTATGAAATGGAATTTGATCTATGAGATGGAATTCGATCTATAAGATGGAATTTGATCTATGAAATGGAATTTGATCTATGAGATGGAATTCGATCTATAAGATGGAATTCGGTCTATGAGATAAATTTCGATCTATAAGATGGAATTATTCGATCTATAAGATGTAACTCGATGTGTAATATCATAAGTAAAAAAAAAGATTAAGAATACAATTTTGGTTGCGTTCAAGTAACTTGTACCTTCAATTGAAATGAAATAAAATGAAATTTCTCTAATTAACATCGTTAAAAAGTATTTTCGATATTTGTAATTTCTAAAGTTCAGAAAATTTCTTATATCATGTTAAGTGAGAAAGTAGTGCAAGTTTTTTCATGTGTTTTCACCTTCTTTAACTAGATGAAACATTTCATGGCCATCTTCACATCACCAAGGATAATGTGATCATTTTATCATACAATGATTGTTACAGTCAACATGCTCTTCCTATGATTGAGAACGTCTTAGACATTTCTGACAATACTCTGTGCCAGAAGATATATAAAGGTGCAGCTGTTTATGCTGAGAGTGTTGCTGATTTTAAGAGAATGGCCTCTGAATACTTGGAAAGCAATGGATATACAACCAGATTTCCTCCATCTCATCTCATAAATGACGAAGATGCAACGAAACGATTTGGAGATCTTTTTGAACAATCATTAAACCAGTCATCAACATCAGTAAAAGAATCGACAAGAATCTTGACTGGCTACAATCCCTTCAATCATCTCGATATTTTCAATGTTGCTGATGAAAGCATTGATAGCATTTGTCACAAAGTGTGTCGTAGCTCAGTAACTATTCTTGATCAATCATTCGGCATTATTGCGAGCTTCATTGTTTACGATAGCACTAACCTCGATGATATTCGCCAGTACATGACTGCTGGAAGCAAGATTCTCAAAGCATTGTACCAATTGTTTTGGAAAGAAATGAAAGGTGAATCTCACATCGCTCTATATTCTGGTCTTGTCTTGCCAAACATTAAAAGAGCCGAAATCAACAAGGAAAATCTTCCTTTTTTAAATGGAGATTTTTCTACGAAAGATGATAGTGATAGAATTTTAATTATCACTGAGGATGATCTTCAAAATATTCAAAATATTTGGAGTTGTATTAAAACTAAAATTGGATCAAAGAGAAACAGAAAACAGAAGTTGGGTTTAAAGCAAACTTATTCTGAACCGTTCTCTGATATCGTGTCCCAGATGATGGCTTCAATGGGGCTTTTAAAAGATTGCTTACCGAAATTAACTGATGATCCTCATGAGAAAATAATGACACTTCTTCTGAATAAGGATCAATTAGAAGCAGTTAATGACAGTCATCCTTGGAAGGTAATACGTGGAAACTTTGGTTCCGGCAAGACATTGGTTTTAAAGGCTATAGCTCGTAAATTATTTATGGAAAATCTTACTGGTACTATTCTTTATGTATGTTACGATCCTTACAGCATTGTCGAAATTGATCTATCACAAGATTTTGAAAACTGGAAAACTGAAAAGTCGTCTCCTTGCTCTGAACTCTATTCAATCAACTTTTCTGATCTCACAACCTCTGCCAACATCCAAGTTGATGATCTATTAAGTTCATTTGGAAGACCAAAGAAAACTTTGGGAGATCTTTTTCAATACTTCCATAATAACTATCAAGGTCCAGTCCACATGCTAGTGGATGAATTTCCCGAAAGTATGATAGATGAGAGTTATTGCGAAGAAGTCAAGAAATCACTTCATCAGTTTTGTCAAGGTTCGACAATTGTTGTATCAGTTCAAAGTACTGATATGGCTTTTGAAGTTGAAAGCCGTGGTAAAGCTCAGCAATTGGCCAAAACTTCTCTCGACAAATCTGATTTTATACCATTTACACTTGCTAAAAGTTTGCGAATGTGTTCTAATCTCTTCAAGATGGTAAAGTTAGCAGAGAACCGCATCAAAGCAACGGAAATCCCATTTGTCGGACAACAAAGTAGTTTAACGGAACAATCAACTTCATCACAGCCTTTGGAAAATCCAACGACTACTCAACACAAAGTTAACTTTCAGTCACAAACTGTTACTCAAGATGATGTTCCAAATTATTTCAACGAAGATAAACAGATTTCAACAACCATACCTACCAAGCCTCAATCGCGTGACGTGGATCTCAACAAACTGGATGACCTTTCTACATTACCAAAAAAATATCCTCAATATTTTCATAGTGATTCTTTGCAAAGGTCCAAATTAAGGATCACACCTGAATTTCACGAGGGTGACTGTGGACACAATATTGAAAGTGAGGACAAGCCAAGTATAATTTTGCTTAGCGCCTCCTTCGAGGTAACAAGTGTAAGATCCGCAATCGTGCTATCGAACATATTGAAAAAAGTCTTAAACAATCAAGATTTGGCTATTATTTGTAATACAATTCAAGAAGTATCAATGTGTAAGTTTGCTTTGGAATATCTTAAACAAGAGTATTTCCTTTATGCACCTTACCTCTTCCATCGAATTCCTTCGAAAGAAGAAAAGCTAATGGCTTTGAAATGTTCTCAGGTTGTTGTCACTGACTATCGGTCATTCAGAGGCTGTGAAGTTGAAAGAATAATCACTTTTGTTGATCCTAACGAAACTAATGCCAACCACATCATGGTGGAAATTTTAACTAGAGCAACATGTCACATTGGTGTTCTTATCTATCCATTAAAATCTTCAACAATCAAACCGGGAAGTCTCCAAGATATTATTAAAGAGTGGGTCAATCACCCTGAGCTTGTCAATTGTTTCGACATTAGATTACAACAAGTAAAAAAAGAAAAATATGAACTTTTTGAAAATTCGATCCATTTTGCATCTTTCGAGTGCACAGATTTGGACAAATCTTTTTTTGACAGAATCAATCTCGAGATGGCAGAGAAGGCTCAGTCTTCGGCCAGCGAAGCCATAGGGTAAGAACCACGTTTTACTTTAATTTGCATTATTTTAACACGACTTTGGAATGAGAAAATACTTCACGGGAGCTAATGTTAGTGGAATTTAAAGGGGTTGTACCATACTTTTCCATGAGAGTCTATATCACTACCTAACACCTAGAAACTAAAGAAAATTTATAATATTGTTAAAACAAACAAGTTAGGGCTCAAAATCAGTCTCCAAAGCATCAAAGATCCACATCCATCCGCCATTGTTTTTTGAAAATGGTTTTTACGAGTACTCTATTTAATTGAATAGAACAAATGTTGTGAGTATCATTTTTGCTGTACAATCCCCTTAGATTCCCCTTAATTTGCATGGAAAGTTAATTTGTATGTGAAACTTGAATATAACTCTTTACTTCAAATTCTGAGACGGAAAAAATTTCTCGGCTAAAAGTATTATTTAGATTCTCAGGCGTCTTTTATTACTTAAGGTGGTACACAAATGATTCTTAAAATATTTCAAATTGTTTCCGAAAAATAATTATATTTTTTCGTTTTTGTTCTTCATGCTATTATATACTTTTTGTTTAGATTGTTCCGTGAAACAGCAAAGACCGCGATGCTTCAAGTTGGGTATGTTTTCATTTTGAAAATTATTATTATTAGTCAAGCAACAAGGAGAAAATTGGTAATTTGTCCAAGCTCAGTTTTTATTTGCTATAGAATCACTTTGTTACCCTCCTATCACTTCGCTTTGAATGATGGCTATGAAAATCATTGTTATCATTAATATCAGTATACGGGGAGAAACTTCATTTAGGAATATAAAAGTTTCATGAAATTTAAGTTAGTGATCAAATATGAATTTTGAAAGTTTAAACATCTTTGTTGGACCGCGAAGTTAGAAATGCCGCAAAATTTTCATGGGAATGAATAATTTCAAATAATTTCAAATGATAGCTACAGTGTGTCTCAAAAAATAGAAGCCTGTAATAAAAGGATATTCTCAGCAACTGTATATATATTTTAAGTGTTCCTTCGTTTTAAGTTGCAATGCTTTTGTTAAGCTAGTAAAACATCTTTGAAGAAATATTTTCAAATTTCATATATATTTAACCTCCAGTTTAACAATATGACATTTAAAAGACTTTTGGAAAATAAGATAAAAAATCAACAATTTTAATAAATGAAAAGGCAACCATTAAATTTGTATATTTTAGGTTAAACATTGATGAAGATCTTTTTGACGGTAAGAAAATGCTGATTGAAGATTTTTGATCAACGGTGCATTATACAAATTCATGATACTCAAGATGTCAAGAACCAAAAATAGTATCGACTTGAAATTTTGACCAGATAGATGTCTTAACAATTAAGCTCATATGCAAAGTTCAATTCAGACCGGTCTATAAATGTCCTATTTGGAAAGAAATAATGGTTCCTTGATTTGATAAGTTCTCCGTCACCTTATATTGCCAAGATCTAATACTGGTGATGTTTTCAAGTTGAAATCGTGACTGGTTTAGTTCTCTAGTTCCTGACTTCATATATTACAGGCCGGTCTGTAAAATACACAACAAATGTGAAAACATTGAACAAAAGTTTCAAAAATCACAAATGCTTACCGAAATTGACATTTTAGTTTAAATATGAATGTTGTAGGCCAAGTGAATCGTTCAAAAAGCCTTAACCTTATTTAAACACCCGTGACAGGTACCCAAAAATTATGTCAAATTTCACAGTTTGCTTACTTTAGTTAGCTTTTAAAAGTTTTGGTGTCATGGACCTTCGCTGTAGAATTTAAAATTGTCAGCATAGCGCGTGATGACCAAATCTTCACATAAGATGAAAAATAAGATGATTTTTTGCACGCTTGACAAACTTCATTCACAAACATGAACTAGTCCTTAAGTTGTTTAAAAAAACCATCCGGAGGTACTAGTTACCCCCCCCCCCTCTCTGAATGCTCGAATAGTTCAGGAAAGTCGTGTGGAGGTTGATGATATGGTGATGGTGTGATTATTTACCCAGGATAGCCTCTTCAGTTCTTCATGAACTTCTATCAATGAGGGTCCTATCATCCTGGAAACACCTCAGGGAACCATGCAGAATTAACAGTAATTGGTGAAATTTACTAACGAAAGCTTTGCAAGAGATTTGAATTCGAAACCTCTGTAACCAGCACCTTAACCGTTCGGCCACGGTTACAAAATAGCATTCATAACACATACTGTATTTTAATTTTTCCACTTTTTTATTTTAGAGCCAATACCTAAGATAGAGGTATGCTTACTCTTTTTTTACAAATCAGTTATTTTGATGAAAAATACTATACTTGTAAAGAAGCTGCTTATAACTTTTAAGTGCTGAACATGATTAAAAAATTATAAAACCTTTCCTCAATGCAAATTGATGACAAAAGGAGGCCATCATCGCCAATTTTTGCTTTTTTTAGCTTTTTAGGTGAAGATGGCCTCTGAAATTTTGGTCATAAATTGCACTGAAGAATGATTTCTTAGCATTTTTTTGAGATTTGAAATTTCAAAAGATTTAGATTTTCCCTGTGAAAGTATAAAATATTTCTATTGCTTCAAAAAAAATTAGTCGAATATTTCCATCTTTATTTTTCCATTTTCATATTTTTTTCTGGAAAATTTTCATGCAGATAAATTTATTCATACAATTACGTGAATTTAAAGGAACTATTCATCCGCCACACCTATGGTACTTTGTAAAATATTCTTACAAAATCAGAAAACGACGAGTGAATTTGCTTAGCATAAAAACCAAGACTTACATTTTTTTTCTTTGTAAAATCTGAAAACTCATCAGCTACAAAACTAGTAGGAAAAAGTGACTAATTTTTCAAAATAGTGGGAAAAATGTCTAAATGTTCCATAGATGACTAAATTTCCCTAATAAGGTACTGCAATAATTACATGATATGAAATGATATAAATAAAGACATAAAAAGGTTGGGCGATGCCATTTTATTTTGATAATAATTACAGTGTGTCCCAGAAAAATTCGGCTCGAGAGTTTAACCACCTATAGCTTTTTGTATATTTATCAAATATTTGTGATCTTTATATCATTCGATAAGATTTTATTCAAGGGTTTTTAAAATAAATATTTTGTTCCGTAAAACAATTTATTTCGCGAAAAATCGCAGGGGCTCGTTTTTTTGGCACTCGAGAGTAATAGAAAATTTAGACTCTTTTTGAATAAAATTCATAAAATTTTCTCATAAAAATTGCTAATAAATTCAAAAAAATTGCTCAAACAAAGACCATCAACATCGTCAGAGGCTTGCAAGCACATAAAAAACAATTAAAATGTACATCTCAAATTTGCTTTCGTGTTCACGCAACATCAAAACAACATTATGATGATACGGCTTCAAATAAAAGATCCATTGCTCGTTAAAACTTATTTTTATTAACCATTAAGGAATCAATCACTGGAGCGACTTAGAGAAATCTGATTTATACTCCTAAAATTTCTGAATAAATAATTTATATCATACATCTTTTTCAAAGGTTGTGAAAAATACTATCGAATGGTATAAAAATCGCTAAGATTTGAACAAGATGTGAAAAACTACAACTGATTTCAGACACGGGACGAATTTTTCTGAGACATACTGTACAAAATGGCTTTTTCACCATGCTATTTTTCCTCCTTGAGTTGTTTGCAAGAAATGTACAAAAATTGCATGGTTACCCAGGCTACAAAACCTATCAGTTTGTCTCAAAAAGGAATTAGCTAAAAATTTTCAATCCTTATTTTTGCGCATACACTTGTTGAAGTATTGTGATTTTTACATCGTAGGAAAACGCTTGCTTTTTTAGAAGCCAAGAAACTTTTTGCTTGAGATCGTTATTTCCTCAAAAATCAATCAAACTTTAAAAATTTTTACAATACATCGCAGAGCATTTTTTACACAATAAATGGTTTCTTAAAATTTTATGAATTTATTTATCTTTTGGCGGCCAAATAGACGCCTGTTTTATGTCGTGTCCAATTTAATTATATAAGACTACATTTATGAATAGGACTGTAACTTAATTAGCTATGTTATCTTATGTAGAGGTTGGTATTTTTGGCTCTTATTGTAGAAATTAGCATCGAACAAGTCTAAAATGAAAATTGCTGAGAAAGTTATGCAGCGGTATCGTTGAGATCTTCAAAGGAACTGTTTACCAAAACAAAGCCAATTGAAGGTGTCACAATTGTAGCTTAATTGATCTTTGAGAAAGTATGATCTAGAGCCGAAAGTTTTTCTTCGATAACTTTCGGAAGAAATTTCATTTCGTTTTGAATTTTATACTTCTGGAAACTTTTCCTATGATACAAAAGTCGCAATAATATGATAAGTGTTTGCAGAATAATAAGCTTTGAAAGGTTTTTAGATAAGTTTTTTTGATACACACTGTATATTGCCTTCATTCGCAAACGGCTCCAGGTAATTAGTGCTATGGTGTATTTCAAGCTTTAAAAATCGCAGGCAAAACTAGTAGCGTAGCCACAGATAGCGTCATAAGAACGTCATTGTTTTTCAAAGTCAATGCGAAAGAGGTTGACAATTGCTTGTGCGACCTAAATACGCCACTGAAAACGAAAGCAATTTAACTTTAATGTATGTCTTGAGAAAACCTATCATGCTCTAGAAAAGAACGATGTAGCAAGAACTATTGCCTTAGACATCTCCAAAGTCTATGATAAGGTTTGGCACTCTAGCTTATTGCACAAGGTGTCTGTCTATGGCATTAGAGAGTCCCTCTTCCAAGACGATCAGTGTTCTCTTACATTTCTTATTAACGCTGTCGTCTACAAGTCTCTATCCTAGGCCATATCCTTTTTATAATTTTATCAACCTCCTTTCAGATCCTGCTTGTCTTCTGAGTAAAGTCGGTATCATTGTCGAAGTCTGTTTTTCTACAAATAAAGTCAAAAACATTTCCGTGATATCCGATATTTCCGATTTTTTTGTGGAACGGTCTTGTTTACAAGTCTTCAAATGCTCTGACAATAGACCCAATCTCATACAGCAGACTAGGCTTGCTAACTCCCTCTAGCATCAATCACTGAGAAATAAGTCTCGCAAAATAATTTTTTTTACTGTTGATTCGCGGAGATTGATCTAAAGGAGATGTAAGAATCTGAATATTTATTGAAAAAATTCAATTCAATTTGGCAATCCCGTTAATTGTCTGTGCATTATTTTACTGATTACTAAAAGAAACTTGTTTGTTTAAAATCCGGGAAAAGTGACTAAATTTTTGGAAAATGACCAATATTTTTCCCGACCAAGATTTTTCCGTATATCATTTTCCCTGACTTGTATCCCCTACTTCGTATAAGTAAATTTTCACAAGTTGCTAAAATATTTCGCTTTGCTGAATTTTCTATGCATTTAAACTACTAGCTATATGTTACATTAAAAAATTAAAATAACCAGCTGCTGCCGTTTGGTAGATGGTGAAAGATATTTCCAATTCTGCTTCAATTCAAAATAATTTTATATAATATAGTATTTTATGGCTGTAAGATTCTTTTGTTTTCTCTAAACTGGCGAGTTGTTTACAAATATGACCCTATAAATATATATTCGTGTAAAAGATGTATACTCGCTATGAAAGTGAATAATAAGCGCCTATAAATTTCAACATAGTAAAAAAGGTTCGTTTATTTTATTTATAAGCAACCAGATTACAAGTAACCCTTTGAAAAAAATTTAAATAATTTTCCTAGGAGCATATAAGCAACAATAAATTTCATCAAATTAGTTCATCCGTTTGCAAGCTCTGTTGTTTCTTATTTGGCATGGGAAGTTTGATACCACCACTTAACATACACATGATTGATTGGTACAAGATTTCATCGTAATCATCTTCAGCGGTCTGATCATCACCTATGACTATGAGAGTGGCTAACGCTTAAGCAATCAATCCTCAGTGGTTTCAGAAAACTGAAGAAGCGTTAACATGTATTTAAAACAGCCAAGAACGTGTAGTAAATAATTCTATCGCGCTCGTTTTGGACTTCCTATTTATTGTTTCTCATAAGGGTTCGTGAAGTCTAAAACCACCGCTTGTAAAATTCAATTAATTACTGGTGATAACGAAAAGTTTGGTTTCATAAGGTTGCAAAAAATTGTAAGGCTATAAGGAAAATGTGGCTGTCTGATCATATTCTTTTTAGAAACTTTAGAAACCTTTAGAAAACACTGTATACTTTTAGAAAAAACAGATTTCGTAGACTTTAAAGTTGGTGAAAAGAGAACTATTTACGAATCGTGTAAACTTGCGGATAGAAAATTTTCAGAATCTCAGAAAATCAAATTCACCTAATGTTTATGATATTTGCTTATAGCACACCGTAATTATCTCATACATTATCATGTTTTAGGCGAGCACGATATTGAAAAGTGGCGTGTGTTACTTCTCAGTTGAAGGAGAAATTGTTGTTGGTCTAGGGCTCATTGCCAGACATATATCAGGTAATTTATTCGCTATGAGTATTCGCACATATAACAAGGACTTATATTTTTGAAATAAATTTACGGTAGCCGAAATGTAACTGTAATTACCTTTTCAATCGACCCTATAGAAACTCACTGAAAATTGACTATAACACGTGCTTGGATAATGAGATGCACTAAAAGCACTTTGTGTGTTCGCTCATACATGACATATGACATAACATTCCGCTCGTAATAAATCCTTATCTTTCCCATTTTGGTTTTAGGGACAAGTACCCCGTACGTAAAAATCAAGCATCGTTCGAAATGTGTGTTTAAAACCAGAACTGTTCCTTATAATTTGAATCCTATTTGGCAAGAGCAATTCCAATTGGCTATCGTTGACGTCAACACTGAGCTGGTCTTCAAAGTGTATCATTTTAACCGTTTATCCCATGATGATGACATGGGCGAAGCAAGCGTCACTCTTGGATCAATAGAAATCAATAAGTAAGTTTCAAAATGGAGGAGTATGTTTCTTTTGAATCGATACGTGATCTCCTCTGTAGTTTCCTTTTAAAGATTTTTTGTCGGATGTCACACTTGGATCAATGGTAATTAATAAGTTGTCAGCCGATAACGCAGTCGGCAAAGTCATGAAAAACGTCATTGAACTGACCACAATTCTCGCATTACCTTTGAATAGAAATACCAGAACGTAATTAATTTGAGTGTTAAACACACTTATCCTCAGACACTTTTTCAAAATGCTTTTCATCAGAAAATAGGAAATAAAAATTAATTAGAAAAATTAAAAAATTAGCTAGAAAACAACGTATCAGTGGAGAAATGTGTTTCTATTGCAACGGCATGAACTTTGATTTTTTGATACACCCTTTCGTGCACGTTTTTTAAAACTTTTTCCCGCTAGGCTGCACGTATTTTCTAGTAGAAGCCAAGTAATTGAGTAATTGATCGATGCTTCTTAATTCACCTATTTTGTTTGGTTATTTGTTTAACAATTATGTACATCATGCTTTTGGGGTAGTCCATACCTATTTGTGAATTTTCCTGTTGAAAAATAGAAATGTGGGGACTCTAAGAGTAGATAGAAAGAATAAATTAAGCATTTTCTTTTCATCTGTAGCAGACTAAGTGCACACTGCTTGGAGACTTCTTAACGTATACTTTTTGTTTTTGACAAAAATATTTTTACACAAAAATATTTTCAACAACCCGAGCCCTCCCCCCTGAAACTCTACTTTTCTTTCCCCTTCCTCTTTCTAATAATTTTTTACCCTTTCCCTTTCTGAAATTTTAAAATGTCGCTTTTTTGATTCCCTACCCAGTGAGAAAAATAATATAGTAATATAATAAGACCCTATGTGGAGGAGTTTTTGGGTTTGGGTTTGGTTGGGTTTTTAACGATTTTGCCCACTGAGTAACCGCTGCCTATGTTTTTTTCTAAAGTTGAATTTGAAGATTTGTGAGATACCATACACTATAGATTTAAATAAGCCTAACTCATCAGTCAGAATACAAATTTATGAATGAGTATTTATGAAAAAAATGCTTTGATACGAATGGTTTGATTATTTACCCGGGATAATTACTCCAGCCTTCATGAACTATTATCAGTGAAGGTCTTACCTTTCAGGAAACACTCAAGGTTGTACACAAAGTGTAACTCTAGTTTACGCCTCTATCGTTGAATCATTCGGCCACATTGTATAAAATTGTTTGAAAATTTTTTTAAACAACAAAGGGAAAGGAAACGATTTCAAAAATCTTGAAATAATTTATTTTACAAAAGGTTGAATTTTATCTCTATGTTTCTGTCTGGATCAGGGATTTGAATGTATCCAAAAATCTCTGTCAAAACGAGAATCATGGATATTTTGATTGCTATTTTTACTAAGGTAAGCCGTGTGTTTTTCTTTAAATCTATGTATCTTGTTGATTTTTTCTCTTTGGAAATCTTTCGGATGGTAAAAAATAACGAAGATAGCGCTATCAAAGTCACTAAACCCGTCGGTGCAATATACAATCCGATTCTTGCGGAGAGATTGTTTACTCTCCAACATATATGAACGTCTCCATACCCGATTTCGGTCGTGTTGCTTTTATCTAGAACAACTGCGATTGCTACGACCACGGCTTGCATACAAAAACCACCGAGTGATCGGAAGATCATTTTCTTAGCAATGTTTTTGTTATGGCGTACTTTAAACGAACCAAAACGAGATACCAGATCTAACGCTATGATCAATGCTTATGAAATGCTGCTAATAAACTTCAATGCATTACAACTGCTACGATTGAGCTGGCTATGGTGTTTTTATCAGCTTTAATAGATGAAAACGCCATGGCATCTGTGATTAAAAGTGAGGAACACAAAAAACAGTTGTTTAGCCCTGCAATTGAACGTAATTCCTTGAATATTAGATAGGTTAAAATGCATACGTAGCATGCAATGCTGATAGAGACCGATTATGGTGATGTAATATTCGACATCGAGGACAAGTTCATGGTGTAGATTGCGTTTTCTCGTTGTCGTTAGTAGTAAGTTTGTTTTGTTCAAGCAAACATAGTAGCCTTTATCTGTTGGAAGATATTGATCAACTTTGTATAAGTCTCTACACCACACTTGATGTGTTATGTGTGATTGTCAGGTTGTCTGATTTCGTGATTTGGATTTCAGGAAGGAGTTAACGGATGCAGGGTATGTCTAGATGAAATTGGTAACATGCACTGTAATAGTGTAGCTGTTTGTCACCTTCAAATGATATCCAAT